>JAGTTH010000525.1:0-158809 GCA_022606485.1 Agraylea sexmaculata
ATGACATGTAGTAACAATGCATTTACCCATTTTACTGTGAAATATAACTGAAGATATGAAGAGAGATGTTTACAGTATAATGTTTGCCAGGTAACTCATGTTTTTGGTCACTTGATCCACTTGAACTAAACACGCATTTAGTCACTCATGCGATATCTAATGTTTATATCTATTCGTATACGCACCGCACGCGCACACTCTCATTACACTTTTTTAAACGATTCATTATTTATGAATACATCCCATCATTTTAATAGTAATTTAAAATATTGGTGATCTATTTAACTATTACAACCACACAACTCACAGATAATCTGAATAATTACTGACAACAAATTCAATTAAATGACTACATATAAACCACATCTGATTATTGATTGACTCAAAATATTTAATACAAAAACCAGACCTAGTCCAAGTAGATGCCTAAACTAAATAGTGATAATTGGTGATGGCAATTAATTGGATGATAAATGAAAATATTCTATAAGGCCAACCATACACGTTCAGTTCTACATATTATATAGTCGCTTCATTTATTATTCTGTCGCTTACAAATGTAATATTGTTCTCTGATTATTTTTTTATTATCAGACCTAGTCAAAGTGGGTGTAATGAATTGCTTTGATGTATTCGAGCTGTGCAATGATTTTCTTTATGATTAATGTATTATTTTATTTTAACTCTCTGAAATTTATACAAAACATTATATGATATATTAAATTACACGGGAGAAATTATTAAGTTCATTAATATTATTATTTTTTAATTGTCAGTGATGTATTTTCACCCTTTTTTTGATAATAATAATATATTTTTAAGTGAAATGATGGTGATCCTATTAACGGCACACGGACCGCCCATCACGTATGCGTATTTGCATAACTAAGAAGACCGAGAATATTAAGAAGACTTCCCAAACGAAATGAACTTTTGTAAACACGCTTTTGGTTAGTATAAAAAGCGTTTTGCCTTCAAATTAGCAGCACTGTGTGGGAAAGCGACATGGCGATGATGAGAAGTTACACTTTAGTAATAAGCCTCTGTCTTGTGGGCTTCTTGAGGCCTTCACTACAGCTGCCTGTTCCAGATTATGATGATCCTCAACAGTACCAGGATTACAACTACCAAGGAGGGGAATACGAAAGACCGAGCATCTATCAGGTCAATTTCGAAAACCTGGACGGACCACCTTCAATCCAGGACGTGATTAATAGGATCAGAAACCAGGAAGACGCCAGGCATCTTTTTGACGGAGTCGACCGCATTGAGGAAATTGTACCAGTCAGTGCTGAAATCAGGAGTATCAGTAGAAGAAGTGCTGTTTTTGACACCGATACTCTATTACCAGACCTTGGAGCTGGCAATTATAAACCTGAAGAGCCTGAATCATATTCTGGAAGAAAAAGGATCAGGGTTGGATCAGCTTATCTCATTGGTTGAGCATTTAATTAATACCACCTTACATTATTGTGTTCAGTGTAGAGTAAATAAGGAACTAAGCTTTAAACTTATTGGTAAATACCATTTCTTACATTTATTTTATATTTGACATTTTATTAATTGCATTACTATAATGTGAGTGATATTATTACTATCACAATATGTTGTACCATTTTGTATTTATTGTTGATTTATTTATGTAAATATTTTTTTGTAATTAAATACCTTTTTTATAAATTATGTTTTTTACTTAATTATAATAATTCAAAACCGCACATATTTTTCATAAAAATGAAATCAATTGAATAGTGAAGCACACCCATATCCCATATTAATCCAACAATATACTTATGATAGTTAGACAAAAAAAACATATTTTTTAATAATTATAAATAATCACTTCACTTTATTAAAAAAATGTATGTATTAATATTATATTCGAGAGTGAGTAATTTCTTATATTTTATTCAAATTGAAAAATATGTATGCAATATATTTGTGGATTTTTTTGAATAATAAAATAATAAAAATAAAATAGTATAGTTCATTTCACACTCACTTATAAATTATTTGTTCAAATAATAATAAATTCATAATAAGAAAGTTTACAAGCAACGCCATATAAAATCTTCAGAAGAGCAATTATTTATGTTCATAAAAAGTTTACTTTTAATGCATGGTTTTGGTAAAATATTGAAACAATTGTTATGATTCATTGGATTATTTTTAACACATTTATAGTATTTTCTGTTATAAACCAATTAATGATTCGACACGGCTAATTGAAATAGAAACCTTTTTTTAGTTCTACGTGTAGAACGAATATTGTGTTGCATTTAGCACTTTTTGTTTGTTAAAAATATTAAGTTCATGCGAAACGCATTTGTGATTGTTTGTTCGTCAAATTGTTGACAATTTGTTGGTCGAAATCTCAGTTAAAGTCGATAAAAGTGAAGATTTGTGTTCACTCTGCCTGAAATATCCCACGGGTAACATCCAGAACTAGTGATTATAGTTTTTCTATAGACTTTTATGTAAGTAATCAATTAATAATTTGTGAATAATTATACAAAATCTACAAAAACTAAAAATATCAATATATACCAATATCGAAACATGCATTTATTTTTAGAATTTATATTAGTTTGGACTTATGATCTAATATGATTTACTAGTAAATTACTAGTAAGTACCATATCTTATAAAAAATACTTTCGTTTAGTCTCAAATTTTGTTTACTTGAATTATAATAAAATTAAATCATTGCATTTAACAATAGTATATATTTTTAATAGATTTTTTTTTATTCCAATTTTTTATTTGCTTTCTGAACCACTCATAATTACGTATATGAGACACTATGTTGCTTGAAAACAAGATTTTGTGTGATTTTATCCATGGTTCATTTTTTTTTCTGTAGTTTTTAGATACACATTCTGAAAAAACAATGTGCAGATTTTTAATCGATTCGAAATTTATAGTTTGAATTTCTTTAATGTTAGATTAAGACAATTTTTAAGTAGTTAAAAAAAGGATAGACTTAAAATCTATCTTAGCTTTAGACATCAGAATGGAAAATAAAATATGAGTGATTATGGCTTTAATATAAAAAAATCTAATAAATCTGGGATTAAGGTACAATTAAAATGTGTAATTTAAAAGTTTTAAAATAATTATAATTGAATGGTAAAGAGGACTTCATTATAATTAGTAGATTATGCAAATATTTTATTTAGTTTAAAAAAAACAGCATAGAGTTTTGACAGTAGGTCGTTTTCCCAATAACGATGATTATTGTGAATATCTTTTTCTTACAGTGATGAAGAAACAAATACTTTTCATCTTGTTGATTTTGCTGTTGTTATATGAGATTCAGTCGGAATTATTACTCAAAATACAACAAGATGGATCACAAGTTATAAAAGGATCACAATTAAAAACCACCGATGATGATGATGAATTATTGGTTACTGCTGAAGATACTATAATATTCAGACCACTTTTTGTATACAGACAGCAAAAGAGGAAGGAATTGTTGAGGAGAAAATTGAGGAAAAAATACAAAGAGTTACTCATGAAAAGGCAACGTCATTACAATACATTCTACCCCTATCGTTTTTAGATATAAAATTTTACTTGAATTTTAAAGACTGATTATATTGTATATAATAACTTTTACATTTTGGGTTTGTTTTTTATGATCGGTTCCTATAAATTTTTCTTCTCTCGCCAATTTGTGATTTGTACCTGAAGAAAGGCTTGAAAATTAGATTGCTTTCAGCTTCATTCAATAGTTTTTCAGAATTCTGTATCAATTTCTGTTCATCTTCAATAATAATTAAATTTTCATTCGACATTATTGGAAATGCCTTTGAATAATTCACGAATAATGCCAAGCAAAACCAAAAAAATAAAAGCTGAAAAAAGCGGGATTTTATAATATATTTCATTTAAATTAAAAAATACACACCTGGAATTTTCCCATTTTATGAGTTGTTCATTAGTTTAGATCGGATTATGAACTAACCACTATTATTTAGAGGTGTTAATTTAAACAGTTTACTATGTATTATATATACTAATTGAATACGAGGTTACTATTATATATATAACGTTATATTTTTATATGTTATTGGTGTAAAAAATAGAGATTATGTGAATTGTTGACCAACAAACGATAGAAAAAAGGTCACGGTCGTTAACATCGCGATAATAATTTGTTTCAACAACAATCAATTGAAATCACTAACAAAACAAATAAAAAAATATATGGGACAGGGCTTTTGGCCAAATTTAGTCAATAATTGATAACCTACACACGACAAAAACAACACGACTATGACAAAACATACTTTAATAATAGTCAAACAGTAATTCTAGTTAAAATTATTATTTTTCATCGTGTATTCTTAATTTTTCTGATATTTTAATATTTTAAGAAACAATAAAACTAATTAAAAATATATGTTTTTACAAACCCCCATCTAGTGACTTGATTGTGAAGTTTTTTGTATAACTTTTTCATCGTATTTTTAAAAGACGATATTTTAAGATATATTAAAAGAAAATATTCTACTTTATACCTAAGATCCACTGAATGTTTCTGAAGATATACATAATAGAAAATATTTTTTAATGATGTGTAAATTGAATGTCTGTTAGAAATAATACATCTCAATAAAATAATATTAATTTATAGTTTATTTTTATTTCTATCGTGAATTCTGCCACATAACTAAACTATTATCAAAATACAGGTTTATCACTTGATAAATAAATATTAATTTTAAATCCTAACACATTTTTTTAAATTTGAATTGAAAAATTTGTATATAGGTGTACTACTTACAAATAATGTGGTTTTATAATGATAAACAAATAAATACCTTGTATGATTAAAAATAAGTATAAATTACTCAAATCAGTAGGTATTCATTATTATTTTGGAGTCTATATTAAAAAAACATTACTTTAACCATAATTGTGTACTGTTAAATGACGACCTTATCCACATAATATTTTGAGATAAATTAAATTAGGTCATTCGAATGTAATTATTCAATCAATTATTCTTTTTTATTGATGTGGTAGAGTATGTGCTAAAATTGAGACAAGAACTAGTAATCTAATCTAGTAACTATTTAATCAGTACATCATAAGCTGGGATCTGACAAATCTTGCCATTTGGTTTACAGTTTAAATACACAAACTACAGACAAGTCTTGGTCGAATATAAGCTTTTAATTCTTATAATATTTAATAAAAAGTCTTGTATTCTTTGTTTCTTATATAATATGTAGAGCAGGTGTCAAGCTTTAAACAGGGGAGAGTTAATTTACCAACTTCTGTGATTAGTCACTACGAAAAACTATAATATTTTAAGCTTCTGTGCAGAAAGGTACAAATAATAAGAATGCACACAACCAATTCACATATTTTAGTGTGTACGTGCTGTTGATGTGATGACAATCATTTAAAGCTTACATTATATATACATAAAATATACCGTGAAAGCTTCTTATTAGTCAAAAGTCAAAATTTCATCAATGGTTTCCAACAGGCTTGTTCACTTTGACGTTTATTCTACAAACTTGATGTAGTACCGATTGCCTATATTTTAGGAAAATAGGATATAAATTATTTATGTTTAAAAATAGTCTTCCTTCGACGGTAATATCTTATTTTTTAATAATAAAAATATATTTTATTTATTTATTTTATTTGTGATAAAATGATACATGAAACAGGTAAAAAAAGTTACATTACACAATGTTTAGATATGAAAAATATACAAAAATGATACGGTGTATACATGAGAGAGCGATTCATGAAAGTATTTTTTAATAATATTTATAGTACAAAATGTTGATTTGATAATCTCTGATTACCAATAAGGGTATTTGCGCCATCCGCCATAATATCCGTTCCATCCAGAACTGATTCCTCCCCATGGATAAGCTCCCCAAGGTGAGTAGTATCTAGAAATATTTAAAATCAAATGAGAATGTTATGAAAACAAAATATTAAAATAAATTAAAACTATACTGACAACACATCAGAATTATTATAAATTAAATGTTTCAGTAATAAACAAGGTTCAACGGATTGTTGAAATTGAATACGTCGTAAAATTCTATAAACCTAATATAATTTTCATATGACAAATATTCATATCTTAGTAATAGGTAATAAGATTAATTAATTTTGCACACTTAAGCCTAAATCCTAAGATGTATTGTACTATTAAGCGTTCTTTATTTATAGTCAATAATATATTTAAAAAATCATCAATCAATTAATTTTAACGATTAGCAAAAATAAGTAAATAATTGTGAACATTTTTAATCATACAAAACTGGGAGATCTTACCCGATTTTAATTTATTAATAATTAATTCATATTCATTGAAATATTAAACTACCTGTTGGCTTAAAGCAGCTCAAATTAAAAAGGCGTTAAAATTTAATTTCTTTGAAAAAGCTTGATATTAATAGTAACTGCCCACATACTTTGTTGCATTTATTATTTTGTTTGTAGAGATAATGTTCAAATTTAGAAATACTTTGAGGCCAGATTGCTCACGAATGGTTATGATTGGTCATACTGCAAAACTATAATATCATTTTTTACGATCTTATATATCCAGCTGTTTGTGGTAAACCTGTTAAATTAACACATTTGCTCTACAAACAGACGACCGTATTCAATATAATAATGTAATAAGAGTTTGTTAGTGAGTCGTAATAAAGCTGATATTATTGATGCGTGTACGAATAGACTAGTGTACACTCACATGCACCGCACGCACACACTCTTATTATTATAACGAGTAGTTTTAATATAATTTGCCTTTAGGTGTTATATTAAAAAATCCAGATATTTACCCTGGTCTAGAATATCCTGACCATCCACCATAGTATGGCCTGGCATATCCTCCCCAATATCCTGAAGCGGCGCCCTGAAGGTCTTCAGCTCCTGAAACGGCCTGATTTTCATTATTCTGCTGTTCGGGATTCTGCTCGACTGGAACAGCACAAGCCAACCCCAGGAAGAGCACGATGGCAATCAAGTAAAGTTTCATCTGGAATAAATATGAAACGACATTGAAGTACAAGTTAGCGTATAGTTAAGTAATCTTTCATATACCTTTGCAGGTATTTTTAAAGACCGAAGCGATCGTTTTAGATGCTGGAATCGCACTGTAGCGAATATTAACCGAGCAGCCTCTTATATATCCAATCAGGAGGCTTTACACACATACTATTTCAACTTTGTTCATCCATCTGTAACTTTTCTTAACTGGAATACTTTACATTTTATTATGTCACACATGTGACGTTTTGTTTCACAATTTATTGACTACATTTAGCAACCTGTTAAGATTTATATACTTATCCATATATAAGCAGTACAATAAATTGTATAGACTGTCTATTTCACACACTTGTAGGGCAAATATCAAGCCCAAACTTCAGATTATTCTCCAACGGCCATGATTGGTCACACTTCTAAAATATGTCCTATAAGTTACACGCTCTTGCGGTAAGTTACATTTTAATAAATAAATCTTATTAAACCATTATCGAGTTTAAGCTGGGAACGAATTAGATAAATGAAGTTCAGGAAAACAAGGTTCAAAACCAAGATTTATTAAAATAGTAAGTATTGAAGTGAACAACATAAAGAATGTTTTACGCTTTATATAAATATTACCTTAAATATAAATATTCTTATATTTCGCTACTAAAGTATTGTATTAAAAATTGTCTGTAATGAATAAAAACGAGAGAACTTAAATAGAAATAGAATTCTTTATATGTTATAATAAGAGCGAATTATTTTTTGAAAATACACCTAGAAGCCTTTAAGTAGAGGATTTATTTTCTTATGCGTTCGAAATTCGTATAAAACTGAGATAATTTAATAATTTATAATTTAAAATATTTGCATTTAATTTTTTTTATATACGTAAAAATCTAAAATTATGTATGAAAAATGTGAAAATTTAAACTACAAAAAATCTGCAACAATATAGATATTCAAATTTCTATCGATTCTTATTAATTGCTATCAATTATAAATTCCACCACTTGTACTGCAACGTATTTTAATCTCTAGATTTTATTCTTATTCAAACAAAATTATTCATTTTAAGCACAAAATATATCTGAGAGGTTTTTGATTTCTTAATGACAAATCGGTACATATTGCATTTTTTTAAATCACACATAAATACTGTATTCAAAAATAAATATCCAGGCTTATAGGTAGTAATTATTTTGTTTTTGAGTAGTTATCTAATAAAATAATTCAATATAATTATCACTAGATCATTCCATAATCAGTGAAATGGATGATAGTCCTTTATTCTTCTTTGTTAAAATTTTTTATAGGAGATCTTATATTTGTGTTATTTAGACAATAAAATATCACGTTCAGTTCAGTTGACTGTATTATTTAGTAAGAGTCGTTTGTTTTCATAAATTATTATCGAGTCTTATATTGAGATGTTTTCCGTTTGGAATTTCCCTCCGATTAATTCGTTATTGGAGGAAAGTGTTAAAAAATAATGAACTTTACACTTCAAGTTAGAAGTCAAGAGCAAAACAGTTATGATTCATTTACGAAGAAAATGCCAGATTCGCTCCATTTGTTCCAGAACTATATACTTAAACTGAACCATTTATTAAAAAAATATACCTCATTGAATTTTTTTATTGTTAATAAATAGATTGTTGTTTTTTATTTTTGATAAAATAACAAAGAAGCAACTATGTACTTAATTTACTTCGCATCGGTTATACTTTACTTCCATATTCTTTCTACAGGATCTTAAATAAACGGTTGACTGATCATAAACAATGTATTTTTTTAAATATTCAAGGAGGACAACAACTACTCGATTTTATTGGAAAAACATAATAATTAATTAGTAGTAAAAATTTGCAATCATGAAAAAAAATTATTAAAGGCAGTTGCAATTTAATACAGTTGTTTATTAGAATTATAGAATTTTCTATAAAAATATATGTATGTCTATTATTTCGATGATCTTTAATACATTAGATGGTCGACTAAGTATTGGATGATTTAATTAACAAATAATTAAACAAAGTTGCATTTTTTGTTTAAGTAGGTAGGATATTGTGTAATTTGGAAATAAAATCTAATTAATGAATGTTTTTTTTCTCATTAACGAACTAATCGCAAACCTTGTGAATATTTAACATCTTAAAGAGGCTTTGTTTTTTATTAAAATATATGTAATTCTTTTTTTCGACGATGTTTAATACATTCGATGGTCAACTAATTATTGGATGATTTAATTGACAAATAAGTAAACAAAATGTATAATTCAAGTTGCATTTTTTATGTAAGTAAGTAGGATATTATAGAAAAGCTTAAGCAATCTACATAATTAGTTTTCATGATTAATACACATAAATTTGAAATAAAACTGATAAATTAATGTTTTTATTAACGAACAAATCACAAACCTTGTGAATATTAAACATCTTAAAGAGGCTTTGTTTTTTCATGATTATTTCGGCATAAACCAGTGTTAAACAGATTATCATATTCGACCTCGACTTGTCAACTATTTCATAATATAATACTTTTAAAAGTGGTATTGAGATACAAACGCACCGTTGATTGGAAACACACAATGCGTAATTGTTATGCCATGAGTACAAGAAAAAGGGTCAAAATACAAATGACTTCTTGGTGACCGAGTTGTTGTTCTTAGAGCACAAGAATTGTCACTCCATTGTCATAAAATGTGTCGATCTTGCCAATTAGCAACATGGGAACAACTATAAATAAACACTTTGTTAGAATGTCCAATACTGTTAAATGATAAAATCAATTTTCAAAATGCACACTTTGCATGTAATTATTGAAAAAAATCATATGTACATACATCATGGAAATTATTCTGACAAATTTCAACATTCATCTCATTGAAATAGTATAAATGATGGGTTGTTATTTTTTCCCCTTACTTTTTACTATTTAGTATATATCGTATCTTCATATACAACATGTCTTTTATTGAACTTAAAATAATTAAATCTAAGGAATGATACATTCAATGTAACACAACCACACCTTCATTAATGGACCAATAGTAAACTTTTCTATTTTTAATTATTATTTAAAAAAGTTTGAGAATCCTGCATATTTACTTTTTAGGTGATTGACTGCCTGATTTTAATTTGTAAATAAAGTACGGTAAAGCGTAATTTCAACCAAAATTCAGTACGCACATTGCAAGTAAACAACAACAAATTCGAATTTGAACTTGAACCAATGCGATGACATCATAAAGTGAGCTCATACTTGTTTATTGTAAATATTAATAAAACCGAAGATTCTCAAGCTGTCATAATAAGTTATTTTATTATTATAAAAGGATATCAGTAGCTCTAGATGAGCCAAATAATTTGAAATAGTCTTAGGCATTAGTTAAATTTATTTAATTATTTACAACAACACTCCATCGATTCAGAGTCTTCGAATAAATTAGTGTAAACGTAGCCCCTGCAATAAAAACTACCTCAGGGAATAAACATGTTAATTCTATTATTAAGCTAATTATATTTTAATATTAATGTGTATGCAAAAATATGTAATGAGAGTATTTTATCCCGTTTTTCTGCTTATTACACACCATAGCACCCGCATCTGAAATCACTTAACTTGATTTCATAAGAGATAATTGGCATTGCTTGAAAAAAGACATCATTCAATTAGACACTAAGAGGATATATTAATACCTGATTAACGCCTGCATCATAAATACATATATTTTTTAATAATGTAAGTATAATAAATGCTCTCGTTATGTAACGCGGGGGCGTATAATCTAGATATAAAATGGAGGAGGAAAAAAATATAAAAATAACTTGAACTGGATTGAGCTGTAAGCAGGAAACTTCATACAAGAGTTATGAACAACGAGATATGTCGCATTTCTTACTATAACTCCTATGACATCAAGTACTTTTGTAGGTCACACATGCAGCACTCCTTTTTATGTTCAGTTTGACTTTAAGTAACGCATTTTACACACAACAAATACAGGTTTATTTTTAAAATGATGGATAAATATGATCTTCATTTTATACCTGATTTAAAATACTATTGATATTTATCATTTAATAGTGTTGGACGGTGAGACTTTTCCATACCACTATTGTATTTTTTATGTTTTAAAGGTAGAATATTTCCCTGCAAAAAGCCACTTATGGCGTTGGTATAAATATGAAAAGGGTTCTTTAGCATTTTTATCTAAATATGTATATTACTTTTAGGGGAGTTGATATAACGCTTCAAAAACCAGGGGGACTAACTCAACAAAGTTTGATATATATATTTTTAAATAATAAGTGCTTTTCATGGAGATTTTCTAAGATACCAACGTTTTTCTTTTTTTTGTCTTGTACAATATTCACCACTGATTCTTAAACTGAAACACATTGTTTTCCTAATATAAAAACATTAAAGCAATTTTATCGCTAACACCTAAACAACATGTTTTTAATTTAATAATTTCAAATATTTTAAATCCTTTTATGCAATGCCAATACGATAACAAAAATATTCTTGTATAAAAATACACTTTGAAATAATAATTAAAAATTTAATGTGCTCATACTTCCCTTAAAATATTTGAATTTCAATTAAAGACATGTTGTATAGAAGGCCAGACAACTGTATGTATAAATATAAAGATGGCGGACTATGTAGATGAGTCGAACCACAATCAAGCTGAATAATAGTGTTTAAACAACAATGATGATCGAGAATTTAGATGAACTGACGTTTTGCAATATGCTAACAATTAGAGTTTTTTCAGTCAGACTCATCTACTTGGCCCGCCATCTTGATATTTATACATCCAGCTGTCTGGCGTTTTATATCGGGGGTACCACTTTTACTCAAAATGACCAAATGATGAATTCGCCCTTCTGGTTTCCACACCTCACATTTTAAGAAATATAATAAACACCAAAAAACAAAGAAAGTAGACTTCATCTTTTTTTCAAGACAGTCTGCGAAAATTTGCTGACTGAAATAAAGGATGATAAAAATTTAATAACTAATCTATCAAAATTTTGTGTCCCTTATTATAATATTATCGTATTACGTTCACTGTAGATTTAGGTACTGTAGCAAATAAATTCTAATTAATATGATAATTTTCAGTGAGCTAAGATCTCAATCTCCTCATCGAGTATCGAATGTCATTTAATTCTGAGATCCAATAAAAAACATATTTTCTAAGAAAGGTCTCGCAATATGTACTGTGGCAGGCTTTTAATGCATCAACTGCATTGCTTAAATAACTGGTTTCTAAATATTCCCTTATAAAACAACTACAAGTACTTCTTCAACAAAGAAAGTATTTCAAAAACGCAACATAAATCTAAATAAATATTTAGACTACTGTGTGAACTAATCGTGGAATTTGATCACGTCTGATGGCAAATTTAAAGTTTGATTTCAAAAACCTACGTCTCAATAACCCTTTCATAGGTACACAATTATTTTTTAATGTTTATTTTGGATAGATTAATTTCAATCAATGGTACAATATTTATTTTTTAATGCTGTCGGAATCGAATGAAAAGTTTGCACAAGTGATCTACTTTTTACACAAGTTTTCCAGAAGCGGAGAAAATGAATTCACATTTGAGAGTGAGAGTGAAAAAATAACCGGTCAGTTTATTTTATAATAAAATATGTATGTAGTTTGCCAATGCTTAAAATATGGGATATTTTTTTTGCAAAGTTATCTTTTACTAATATAGGGAATGAGTAATAACGAGATGGTAGCGAATAATAATGTGATTTGTATCTATTAAATCAATAAATCAAAGCAGGTTATTCTATATAGAAGTATAGTGAAATGAAACATTATTCTTTTATAAACACCAAAATAAACTACCTATTTAGTTTTTATATTATTATTTAAAATATTTACTTATTGTGTGAAGAAACGGTATTTTTAAATACTGAATGGCGTCCCATCTTCACAAAAATATTGAGTAGATATAATATGTATTTTAGTAACTTCATATATTTTTGGGAATCCAGACAACTGGAAAATCAATATGGCCCACCAAGCAGATGCGTCTGAGTGATACAATTAGTGTTGCCTCTGTCAAACTCATCTCATTGGTCCGCCATCTAGATATTTATCATCTACCTCTCGGGCCTTCTAATATCTTTTCTTCTTCTAGTGTCTCTTGTAAACATTTTTTTAAACCAGGGATGTTTAAACTTTAAATATTGAGAAAAAACTTATAATCCCCAATTTCGATCTTCTAAAATTCTCATAAAATATTTGAAGGGAAGAATTAGCATGAGAATTTATTGACAAATTACTGGGAAAACTCATTAATAGTCCAAATCTGCTAATACAACTTCACGGTATTTAATAATGGGTAAGTACATACATTTGAAAGATTGAAATTCACATATTCTTCTGGATCCGTCTATTAGCTATTGCTGTTAACATTTCGGCGGCCCATGGCTCCAATAAGCTGACAGATTTTTCATTATATTTCATCAAAAACTGTATAAAATAGTTTTATTATTTTTGGTAAAGTGTCACTATATCATAAAAGCCATCTGCAGACAACCACTATAAAAAAATATTATTTTCAGTGCTGCTCAATAAGAAAGAATAGAATGTTATTTTTCATCACGTAGATTTATTTGTTCAATGGACTGATACATATTATACATTTTTTGCTTATAATCAATTTTCAATAATATACATTTACATATTTTTTTAATAAACATTATTTGTGGCTATAATATAATACATGTATACATACTCGTTAGGATGTCTGAATGTTAAACACTATAAGCAATCAATTACAACATGTGTGTATAGATAAAATATTAAAATACTGCAAAAATTATACTGTCAAAGAAGTATTCTGAATTGTAAATTGGAAATCAGTTTGGCCACAAAAACAATGAGCCCTTCAGTCATTTTAAGTACAAAAATCAAAGCCATATTTGTATTTCAAGTTGTTTTGGTAAAAAAAAATAATGATGCGAGACTTCACTACTCAAGTAAATAATGCCACTTTGCAAAATAGTACAATATTTCAAAAAAAGGGAGTTTGTCAATTTCAATTAAAAAATAATAATATTATAAACACAGCCTTTATAAAGGATCTGCAAAATGTGACACAATCACCATTAATTACAATCAAAAGTCATACAAGATGAGATCTAATTATGACATCTTAGTAGAATTAAACCTTGTGCACAACATTAAATATAAATACAAGAAAACATAATTATGGATACACTTTAGTAAAATTAATCCTAGTTTGCGGATATTTATATAAAAAAATGACTAAAATACATGCGCATTGGTAAACATAAAAAAGATTATTTTATAATTATATTGTCTTTGAAATTCACAATAACAAGTCCACATACAAGTAAAGTATTTATAAGCTATGACTATAGTCTAAAAGTTATCATTTCGTCAACTATGCAATCATGTTGAAAATCTGGTAAAATTTACAATATTTTCCATAGAAAAATAATATTGTGTATACATACATTTTCCAACATTGAATATGGACATTATCATTTTAAATGACACTTACGGTTATTAATAAAATATTTGAATTTGTATAATTGTGTGCAAGAGTAATACATAATATTAAAGAAGAATGATTGCACATTTGCTTTACTAATAATTAAAATCGAATAATGATAAATAATATGAATAAATATGGAATGTGGAAGAACTGAATAGAAGAATGCTTATTATTTGAAGTTTCATAAAGAAATAATTAATATGTATTCAGTGAAAAAATGAGATACAAAATGAATAAAAAAATGTTATTTTTCTTATGTTTATGGTGAATATAGTTAAAAATGAAAAAATCTACTCCCATACAAACAATAATAAATTTTCAAAATAAAAGGCACATTTTTGACATTGTTAAATAAGTTGAATATACTAAATGTTTTGCATCTTTTTGTCCTTTTCATAGCTTTTGAACACATTTTATCATACATAATTATTTAATGAAACAGTCAAAATAAAATATGTTAATCAAATTGTAAATATTTAAAAAAAATGTCATTAAATGATATTTTCAGATAGATCACATAAAGGTCAAACAATGAATTACTGCCTAAGCTACTTAGTAAAATGCTCTACGAGTTGAGATTATGCCTCGTGGTCCTCTGAGCATGAATTAATACCTATTAACGCTTCAGTCTGTTCATCCAAATCGTTCATTCTAAATTAGAAGAAGAGAATATTATTAACAAACAAAGGATGTTTATAAGAATCTAATACCTCATTCCTCTTGATCTAGTTGTACCCATGATGCATGAATATAACCTTTTCATCAAAATCATAGCAGGATCCCAATTCTCATAGTGGGCAAGTAAAGTAACGGCAAAGAAGGCTAAAAACATCGGAAGAATTCCAGCGTAGAAAAGAGCAGGATAGGCGACCCTTTTTAGCAACACATCTGCGATCATCGACATGGGTATTGTTAAACTTATTGATATTGTTGCAATAAGAGAAGAAGTTAGGAAACAACCCCTGTAAATTAATATTTGATGTTGAAACGTATATGTATATTTCTGTGTAATTCATTTGAATTTGTTATTAATTTACCAAAGCCAAAGTACTTCCGATAAAACAGTCCCGACAAGTCCATTCAATAAAAGCCAAGCCCACTGTTGATGGGTGGGCCATTCGAAAGATTCCCACGATGATAGGTGAAAGATAAAGAAGAGTGGCCACAGCAAAATCATATTAAATAAACCGACAAATCCTAGAAAAAAAAAATTATCAATTGAAAGAAAATTTATTAAGGGATCCGTCACTTACCAAAGAAAAGAGGAATATCCATTTTGTCCTCGTGATCAATTTTTCTTCGTAGAAAAACTAAATAAGCTGCGTAGAAAAAGGCGCTAATTAATGATAAGATTACTCCAATTGGTAATCGTTTTGCTTCAACTTTCATATCTGATAAAGTCACCAAAACCTACAAAATAGTAAAATTAATAATTATTAAGATTTCAAGAGTATTTCAAAAATAATAATTCTTACTACTCCTCCTATTGTAACACAGACTGCGATAAGCTTAGAAAGTGTAATCCTGTCTCCGGGTTGACTAGGGAAAACAGCAGCCAACAGTAGTGTGAATAAACTTGATGCCGAAGATAATGCCGTAACAATTCCGGCTTCTGTCTCTGCTAGAGATGCTTGATAAGTGTAATTTGCTACAAACCACTAGATAATAAAAAAAAATATTAATAGATCAAAAATGTTGAAACAAATAAGATTTTATGTGTACTTACCAACAAACAAAAACAAAGAGCAATTTTAGCTTGTCTTCTAGCACTGAGTTTGGCTGCTCGTCTTCTGGCTGCTTCACCAGCTCTTACTGAAGCAGCATAAGACAATCTAGCAAGAAGAGCTTCGGTTGCACAAGTATCGGACATATGTCTTACCTAAGCAAAATAAAAATACATACATAGATTCAAATTGACTTCCTTACTATGAGATGAAATCAGTAACCAAAATTGTAGTAATATAAATGGAATTGTCAAGAGTAGTAATAACTAATAGATTTCAAAATATGTAGTTATATTTACCTCAGCAACTTTGCTAAATCTTACAGATCTCTGAGCCGATGATTCATCACTTTCAGTACCAGGTACTTCAGTAACTTCTCGTTCTGGAGTACGAATCGGAACAAAAGTAGAATCACTCTAATGGGGAAAAAATACACAATATTAATATATACATATGTATTATTTTAAAGGTCAAATCTATTAACATTTATCTAATTATTCTTAATAATACTAACCAGGCTTGTATTGGCTTCAGTGAAAAAATTATCATCTTCAACAGTTGGGTCTACAAGCTGAAATTTTTAAAGAGCTTAGAATACAAATAGTTATTGAATTTTCAAAAAAAAAATATATTGATTTTACTGTATATGCTGGCGGTCTTTCGCAATTCTCCCTCCAAGGAGGCCAAAAGCACAAGCCTAGGAGATATAATGTAAACATTGATGTCTTTACATATGTACTGAAGAATGGTTTCTCATAGGATTCGTTATTATAAATGTACTAGAATTAAAACAATTAGATAAATACCACATAATTCAGGGCAATTTAAATTATGAGGTGTCTTACCTTTGTGATTTCACTGGATGAAACCCATATAATGTCAACTAGCAACAGGACAAGGAGTCCGAGAATCAATCGTTGGGTTTTATTCAACATGTTGTTATTTGATTTTTTATCTTCTGTCATAACGGACTACATTAGGAGTTTGTGAACTATGTCATTCTTTGGGTACAACTACATTTTTTTTATCTAGGAATATTTCATGTTGTTAATATAAATTATATTTATAAATTAGCAATGTATCAGAAATAAATAATATTACTAATATGCCATATAAGGTAGTATAATAAACAACTGCAGAAAATAATTTAGTATAAAGAGAATATTAAAATTGTTAAATAAATAATCGGTATCAGTGCATTGTCAAACATGCCAACTCATGTATTCATTGTTTACATGTCACATTATCACTTTATGAGAGGCAAACACATTGTTGCTTATAACTTAACATTACATTTCTTTAACGTTTTATATTTACAATTTTCGATGAATTTCATAATGACAATATTCAAATTAAAGCCATTCAGTGATAGACGTAACAAAAATATGGTAAGTCTGGTGGTCATTAATAATAAGCAATATAAACTTACATTTCACTGAAAGAACAAAACTTATAATATGGTAATAATTTAATACTGGTAAAACTCCGAAATTCATAAAATAAAGACAGTCAAAGACAAAAACCTGAAGAATACATCTGACATTTCCTTTGCTGCTGTTAACTGTCACTTTGCTCTTCTGCACTGTTCGTACGTTGCGTTGCGAATACATACATAAAAATAAAAACAAATTATTTTTAGTTTGTACATAAATCAATACCTCTATCCTCTTCCGTAAAATAAAATAAGCATATAATATCAAATCGATATTAAAAAAGTTTTTTTTAAAGTTAAACAATTGCAATAGTAATAAATCATGATTGTACATGAGATACTTTTAATAAACAAAATTCTGAAGTGATAAATTTATTAGTCGTTAGTTTTATGATTCGTGCAGAGCCGTCTGTAGGCGACCTTGCATAGTTGTTTTAACAAAGGTATGGTCACCTAACAAATGCCATATATATACTTCCAATGCTTTCCATCCCAATCCAATCGTTTTTTTGTTTGCAATGAAGTAAAAACGAAGTATTACCGGAGAAACCATTGAAAATACCTTTTATTTTCTCAATCTACTTGTTAGGTGACCAGAGCTATATAATGGGTATTAAAATAGATGTGTGTAAAATAATATTGTTAAGGTTTTTATTTACACTTCATGGGTATGCAATAAATAAGATGAAAATGAAAATACAAACATGCCTGTATTAAATTGTTATTTCACGTGGTTTCAGTGTGTACGGTTTAATATGCGGCACGTATAAAAATATTATTTTTATTTTGGAAATGAGAGCACGTTGTCAATGGTTACACATAAAATGAACCTGTCACAACATTTCAAAGTATCAGAAGACTGACACCAAAACAATGAAACATGATCAGTAACGGAGTTCAGAATACGATAGCCAGTAGATCGTCTATAGACCGAGGTTTTTTCATAAAATAATTGGATTTTTTTCACGGGAATCCTATTTCATAATACGATTTATTTAGAAAATGCAACATTGGAGCCGATGTCGAGCTTGAATTGGTTGATGCACATGTTTTATATTCGAAGACAAACGGATAAAGCAAGATTTGTAATAGAAGAACAGATGAACAGAAGTGCAGGCAGAAATGAATATGCTCATTATCTATCGGTAATCTATAATTACATATATAAAAATAATATAAATAAAAGGGTTAAGGTTAATCTATTTTAATTTTACTCTTAATAATGGTGATGAGAACCCACCCAGAACACATCAACTCGATTTCATACAGAATATGAAATAAAATGATTTATTTTTCATCGAGTGTCCCCTGTAGACAATGAAATTCGATTGTCCCTTTCATCAGAGAGCACAAAAATATCTTTTTTCGTTTTATTTTTCCCCGCTTTATTCATTACACCGAAATTGATGAAAATTGTAAGTAGGTATCTCTATCTACCAATATTATGATCCTAAGAAAAATCAGATTTGAATATTAAAATATCTCTCATACACTTGTAGACATATATGAAAAGGTATTGAAAGTGAGATTCAATGAATTCCATTTTTTGTGAAGGTACCTATTATAATTTAATTGTGTAAGTACCTACTCAAAAATTAACAAGCTCGCTTGGGAAAATACAAATTTTTCTATTAAACGCAGATTTATAATGTTTTGAAAGATGAAAAATAATTTATATTAACGAATATACTAGATGGATATTTAATCAGTGATAATTATTTATTAATTCTTAATTATATTATTTCACAGATTGTGTCACTCTTTATAGGCAGCTATGTTTCTTTCTGCTAGTTATTATTATAAGATCCCGTCATTCATCCAAATTGTATTTATTTATAATTACCAGCGTAGTAGCTCAGGGGATAAGGCGCGGGTTCATATCCCGCTCAATGAAAAAAAACTGGTTATTACGAGATCGGGAATAATATTAATAAAATCCCGATCGATCGTCTTGATCCAGGTTTACTTTGATTTTGTGGATTTTAAGTCAGGCAGAGCCGCTCTTTCGGTGACCTGTGTAACTAATAATAATTGAAAAAAAACAAATTTGTAAAAACCCTCTCAAAAAGACTCTCGGGGCGTATATGTATGTATACATACATATATGTATAAATTAAAAAAAAAGGTTGAGATTTTTTTTTCAGTTGAATGTTTATGTAGACACTTTTAGTTAACATGAAAATCCAAAAATCCATTTATAAAATAACAGTGCCTATTATTTATTTGGGTTGTTATTATGTTAATTTGACCGAATAAAGGCTTCAGAATAAATGATTGCTTAGATTAAAAACCAATTGGCGGTGTATTTGCATGATGATCTGAATATTAACTCAATTTATTATTCGTCCATTACGTACTTGGTAGAATCAAACTTGTACATTTCACCTTTGGTATATGTGAAGGGGAAAGAAAGGTACCATCGTTTATTTTCGTTAGTAAAGGATTATCTGTGAACTCCTTTAGAACGTGTGAATTCATCTATGTTTTATCCATAAAGCCTACGATAAAACGACGACTCTTCTATATTGAACTCTATGTAGAAATAAATGTATTATTTGAGTGATGAATATTTTAAACTGTTTATTATTTTAGGCAAGTATACTTGCTGACGAAGGAAAGCTTGACGAAGCCCTCCAACAATATCAAGTTTGCAACAGACTAAATCCAGCCAACATCGACTATATAAAGCAAATAGCCAAATGCTTGTGAGTCTGAATTTATTATTGCAGTATAATTGTAGAGTTGAAGATCATTAAAACTGTTTTAGGTTTCGCCAAAAGAGATTCAAACTGTGTCTAGAAGCACTGATGGAAGCAGAAAACTTATCTAAGAAGCTTGATTGGGAAATTCACTATTGGATTGGTAATTCAGATACCTAAATGAGAGATTCTGAAATTTAAATATCTACGATAATCGTTGGGACAATGAATGTTAGTTAGGCGCCTTATAACTCAGTGTTGCGAGTTTTAATCCCGTTACCATCAAAGCTCCACGTTCATTTAATGAGTAAAATAAAAAAATACGCTATGAATTTCAGCCCATTTCAAAATAAAAAAAACCCTATTATTTGAAGATAAAAATATAATCTAATATAGTTAGGCAGATGGCTACGATTACCGTGGTCAAGAGTTCGAAATTAAATAATATTATAAAAAGTAATAAAAGCCCCCCGTGAGTATTCATACAATAAAATAAATAAATAAAAACAAGTGCAATTACAAATATTCCTTTGATATTTAAAAACTTAATTTATTATACTAATAAATGTGATGGTTAATCTACTATAAAAACTACCACAAATTAAAAAAAATATGGATTAGAATGTTTTTCTAGTCCGCTCTGTATAGAAGAAAATTTTCATTTATCTTAGTCATCCATTAAATACTCAAAATTATTTTAAACAAACAGTTCAGTAAACATATAATTACTGGATCCTTTACCAAAAAACAGATTAGCTTGTTTTTTACCGTTAATCATTTGAAGCAAACTGGGTCGATTATTACCAGCGTAATAGCTCAGGTGATAATACTGTGGTCATGGGTTCAAATGGCGCTCAAGTCAAGATTTTTTTAATTGATTTGATCGGTTATTGCGGCCAGGAGATCGGGAATAATATTAATAAAATCGCAATCGTTCGTGTTGATCCAGGTTTACTCTGATTTCCTGTATTGTAAGGAAAATACTGATTATTCTATTATATACACACTCTCATTACACTATTATATTGAATACGGCCATAAATGCTAACTAATTCATGAATTATTTTATTTTTTACCATCTAAGTTGCTCCAAATTTATTTTTTTAACGTAATAAATTATTTTTTCTTTGTTAAAGTTATTGTGTAATATTGGTTATGGAGCATAATTATTATTAATAAAATCGCAATCGATCGCTTGATCCAGGTTTAGTCTGATTTCCTGTATTGTAAGGTAAATACTGATTATTAAGTCGGTGACCTGTGTAACTAGTAATAGTTAAGATCATCGACAGACAATTAACACGTTGTTGTGTATAAAAACCCTCTCACAAAACGCTCCTTGGGGTGTAAAATATATTCTCATGAATTTTAATGGTAAAAACAATAAAATACAGTATTGTATAATGAAAATAAGCAACTAACCCATCCTCTATGCCTACAGACCCAAGTTGTGGCACATTCTGCAATATGTTTTGAAACCCAATGAGTCAAACGACAAAAATGTGCTCTCGAATTACTTCTAAGGGCAGCCACAGACAATTCAGCTACGAAGTAGAATAACGCCAATATCCGCTCCAGAGAAGCTCCACCTTCCTGCAGGAAAGTGAATAACACTTATTACATTTAATATACATTTCCCGTGAAGTCGAACAAAGTCGGACAAAGCCGCTCTGTCGGTGACCTGTGTAACTAGTAATAGTTAAGATCATCGACAGACAATTAACACGTTGTTGTGTCTAAAAACCCTCTCAAAAAAGCTCCACCAGAGATGTAGGTTCTCTGGTATTCCAGACGAATTTTTTCTCTTAATAATAATAATAAATAAATATGATATATTTATAGCTCAAATATATTTATTCTGTATGTGTATAAAGTTCGCTTGTTAAAAGTGTCACTTGGAGTGTAAATTTCGGATCGGAATTCGTAACCAACGAGTCTATTGCAAAATGACGTTGGACCTATACTATTATCTAATAATATAAATATACCTTTATTTTATTATTTGCTGAATTATGAGATGTGTTGTACCGATGAGTAGAGAATAATGTGATATTATGTATTATGTAAGGAAGCCAAGATCGATGTAAGCTAAGTTGGTAGGATTAATTCTATGATGTAATTAGGAGGAATCTCAATATAATGCTGAGATTACACGATGGAATCCTATGAGGGAATTACTCATCCTAACCAACGATAATGATTTTGATAGACAGAAAAATCTTATTAGTTCTGTATGCTAATATATTATGAATAAATTATAAGTAGACGCCCTTTTTCAACACTTAATTTGATTGGCAGTCTCGAAGAGGAGATAATTTGATTTACATGCAAATTTTAATACTCGATAAAAGACCTTTATAATTATGCCACTCAAAGAACTGTCATGGTGTACAAGCAATATAGAAACAGTTTGTAATTACTTGTAGAGCGGGTAAGTTTTCACTCTGAATTAATTAAAATCCACCATACTTGATACGATGTTCGCAAAACTTTATTTTTAGTCAATGTCATTGATGTAGTTATTGAAATAATAATTAACTCGAACAAGAGTTTTGATTGGGTGAGACAATTAATCCACTTGAATTTAATTTGAAATTTGAGATGAATTTTTATGTAAATAAGTCGTTGCTAAGCCATTTGTTTTGTGGAAAATGAGTTTTTAATTATTTGTCAAATGGCGATTTTGTTGAGATTTATTTCTTAAACGCCCGATTGGGTAAAACGCCCGAAATAATAAGAGGAATATGTCTGATTTTTAGTATTAAAATATAATAAGAAGTCAAAGGGGAAAAACTCATTAGAAAACTTTTCCATCAACATTGTTGACAACTGGCCTAATAGTGAAATAAATGATGTTTGTTTGTTTTCGATATATATTTTCACCTTAATCGATATATTAGCTGGCCATATAACTGGATGTATAAGTATCAAGATGAGGGACCATGTAGACGAGTCTGAGTGAGACGACACTAATTGATAAAGTGCCCTAAAAGTCAATTTCTTGTGAAAAGTACGTCGCTCTTCATTACCGTTTTTAAACACTGTTAATCACAAACTCATCTATCTGCTTGGTCCGCCATCTTGATATTTATACATCGAGTTGTATGGCCTGCTAATATACCTATTATCGGTGATATTGCTTTGGAAGCGGAACAACTTGACTTTTGGCTTAACAACAACGATTTGATTGATTTTGAATGATTGAATTTATCGAGTAATGGTGTGTTTTGTACCTTTCGATAGCTGAATGCTTGAATAATCTTGGATCGGCCGATTCAGCAGTTCAGTGGTCTAGAAGGGCCACCAGATGTACTTTAAGTCCAGGGCCTCCTCCATTGGCCGCTGCCCAGTTGGCAAGACTCCTCACTAGAACTGGAGATGCCAAAGGCGCCATTGAAGCCTACAACATTGCTCTACAGTACGTACGTTCTTAATCAATTAAATAACGACCCTATTCAATAAAACAGTGTAATGGGAGTGTGTTAGTGAGTCGTACCAAAGGTGCATATAGGAATAGACTAGAGCTTGGTGGTATCGGTGTACACACGTACGCACACATTATCATTACACTATTATATTGAATATACCCGTAAAAACCAACTTTGTAACATCTTCCAAAAAGCACCTGTATAAATAAATAAATATCACGATATCACAATATCACTTTTCGTCTTCTTAATTTTCCATAAATAAATAAAATTTTAAGTTTTTTCATAATGTGTGCTTTTTATTCTTTTAATTTTTTATGCACATTCATTCACCTTTGTCCTCAAAATATATGGATCATATACAATATTTTCATTAGTATTATATTTGTTTAATTCGCGAAGCACTTTTGCACCACAAAACTCCAAATATATACAAGAATAGGCGTAAAAAACATTACATATTAATTTTAATTCTGATGTAATTATTACACTTGAATATTAATTTGTTCATTTATAGTAAAATTTTGCAGGACTCGTACTTTGAGAAATATTTTTAATGGATACTTCACAGAAAATACGATAGTAAAGTTACTTAGCTACACTTATGATCGGTTTTTTGTTAGTTAATGCCTCGTCTGAGCCTCGGGCGAGGCACTAATTAATAAAAAACTGATCAAAATGATAGCAAAGCAACTCTATTACCTACTCTTCACTAGGAATCCCAAGCTTAAGACCGTATTTAATAGTGTAGTGAGTCTTGCTAGAGCTAATAATATTGGTGCGTATACGAATAGAGTTGGCCGACTAGAGCTTGGTAGTATTAGTCTACACAAGCTCTATTCGTATACGCACCGCACGCACACTCTCTTGGTTTTTTGAAGGCCCAGCTACATATAAGCGGACTCGAGCACACATTTATTGAAAAATCATGTTTTTTTAAATTAAGTTCCTCTCTTGGAAAGTTGGTCAATTAATCTTTATTGATATCATTAGAAAGCAATTATTTTTAATGATAAATGTTTATTATAATAGAATTGTGAATGAAATATAATATTTGCAGAGGATGTCCAGACGATGCCGATCTTCTAACTGAAGCTGGTCTTCTTCACGCCAAGTTAAATCAACAACAATTAGCTGTGGAAAGACTAGGTTCAGCTTTGGCTCTAGGACCGCCAAAAGTAGCTGCTCTTCTACCACTAGCATCCATTATGCAGGTTACTATGATATAATTAAATAATTTGATTAAGTTCTCATACACATCCTTGCAGCGTCACAATGATTTTGACGTGGCACTCTCAAGGTACAAAATCGCCGTTCAACTATCCCCCGACAGTCCAGAAGTTTGGAATAATATCGGAATGTGCTTTTATGGCAAAAAGAGATACGTGGCTGTAAGTTGTATTTATAATTAATTTAGCTGAACATTGTTAATGCTCGTATATTTTAGGCGGTGAGTTGTCTTAAGCGAGCAAATTCGTTAAATCCCCTAAGTAGACGAGTTCTTCACAACCTCGGTTTGGTACATTTGGTCTGTCAGCAGTATTGTTCAGCATTTCAATACCTTTGTGCTGCCCTCAATTTCGAAGATTGTGATCCTGTAACCCTGGCCCTAATGGCTAGTGAGTACTCTAATCAATTATTTAACGATACACTGTAATATGATACGTATTAATGAGCAAGTAGGTAAATTTTAAACGCGTCAATGCGATGAATTAATAAACGATCTTTCATTTTTACTGTCTATTCTTAAACCCAACTTATTAAAATAAAGGCTTTTCATATTAAATTTTAATTATTCTTTCGTTTGTAGGGAGAACTTACTCATAAAGACACGTTACAGTGTATTGTTTGTTTAAAACTAAATCCTAACGTATTTATTTTCTTTGACTGTTTTTAGGATGTTTGTTTTTTTTCTAGTGTATTTATATTTTATAATAGATTTAAAAAAATGGCCATCATTTTATAGAACGGTGACAATTTGCGAAAACCACTGCAAAATATATTTATAACAATTACATAGGTTCATATTGTACATATTAGAACAATGTATAAATAATAATTTGCATTGTCATTCATCTATAAATATATTGAATTGATAATTCTATAAGTAATATAGGTTATTCAAAAGTAGACTGTATGAAATATATCATTAAATAATATATATATTTGTTTTATAATTTTTTTCAATATTGACAAATGTCCATCATTGCCAAACCGCATTAGGTTTTTCCTGTAATGGCAAGGTGATGATGGTTTATGCTTTATTATTATATATATTAAATAAATAAATATCGATACCACCGTAAAATTACCAGGCCATAGCGGGTGTTTAAAAATCGAGATGCCGGACCAAGTAGATGAGTTTGATAGAGACAACACTAATTGTTTAATATCTTGTAAGAGTACGTCGCTAATATATACATCCACTTGTATGGCCTGTTAATATATCGGTGGTATCGAATAATCTGCCTTTAAGCAGTAAAACACCCTTTGGGAATTTCGTTCATAAATTTCCGGGGGAAATGTGTATATATACATTTTTTTCGTGCTTGGTAGGCTTTTTTCTTAGTCACTTCCTGAGCCGATCTGATAATATTTTATGACATTTGACAGTGACCCTGGAACATCTAGATGATAAGGAAAATGCTTTGAGGGCTTACGAAAGGGCTGTCCAGTTGGGTCCTGATAACTTAACTGTTAGGCTTAACTATGTACTATTCCTGATAGGGACTAAACAGCTGGACCAAGCCAGGTATCACTTGTCTAAAGGAACGGATATTGCTAGAAAAATCACCAACATTGAAAAACAGGTCTGCTGTAATCTATCGAACTAAACAATTCAAATAATAATAATACATACATTTTATCTCCAGTATCTTGATGCGTTAACTTCAGTTAAAAAGACGTTTGATTTGGCGATATCTGAATATCAAGGAAGACTTTCTAGGCATCCAGTTGTCCATTCAAGCATTTCAGCAGATGATAAGAATTATCCTGGAGAAGATCAGCAACAGTGGGAAGATCAAGATGAAGTATAATTTTAGCTTGTTGAGAGTGTTGACTTCTTGGTTTTCCATAATTTAAAGAAATATGTTATTAGTAATTTCCACAGTAATTTTATTACAGATTCTGAGTACTTTCGACTACAAACTTAACTTAACTTAATATTACTGTGAAAATTACAAATAAATAACATATTTCTTTTTATAATATTAACCTCTCGATGATGGAATTTTAGGTCGTAAAAATATTAGCTCATTAGCTATTAGTTTATATATATATATATATATATATATATATATATATATATATATATATATATATATATATATATATATATATATATTCTGTCAATAGTCAGTATTATAGTTTATAATGAGTACACTCTACTCTATTCATACACACTTGACTCACTTTTATTAATTTTTAGGGAAACAAGGACCGTATTATTATATTGAATACGGTCCTTGTTTCCCTAAAAATTAATCATCGAATAGTCGTTCAATCTACATAACTATTATTTAATGTAATGAAATATTGTGACCTTTTCATAATAGTAGAAATCAAGTATTAAGCGGTACTGTTAACGATGACGTTAAGCCGGACTGTCGTTAAACGAGGTTCTATCCATTTTACGTTGGCTCACAAACACGATCCAACCACTTCACATTTGCATTTCATTACGCCATACAGACGGTGTTAAAATCTAATTCACACTGAAAGCTTTCATTAGACATTGTGGCTTAAAAACCGCCATAGGGTATTGTAATTATGCGAAACAGAGATTGAATAATTTTTATTACTAAAAGTGTTATACATTAAATTCATCATGTATTAGATAATAAATAGTAACATTCATGATTTTCAGTAATCTCTGCATATTATTATTTACATTCATAACATTTCTTACATATTAATTAAAGCAAATTCCACCAAAGACTACACGATACAAATATTTTTTACAACTATATCACACACATCAAAGCAAACATTTATTATGTTTAACTGGAAACAACAATTGATATATTCGTATAGCCACGAAAATCTCTCCAGGATGGCATTCATTGATAATTGAAGGTAAAAAAATAATAATAGGTATGTATTTTTAATATTTTTTGCAATTACCAACCTCCCCATAAACATTTTTATTGATTAAAGAACCAAACTGTATAGAAATTATTAAATACACATTATGATTTAAGACGTGTCTAATTCATCTTGAATGGGGGATAAATTTTAAGCCCTAATCACAATTAAAAATATTAATTTGGCAGTTTGCAAACCGCCTCACAAAATTTGAAATTCCATCCCATATAATTAAAACCTGATATAATAAAGAGACCATTATGTATTGTGTGGTGCCTGTTAATTGCTTGTGCCAAGTTCTACTACCAAAAATAATAAAAAAATAAAATTGTTAGATATGGGACATAAATGCTCACAAAATGCCCTAATTCATAATTAGTGGTCACCCTATTTTACAAAATATACGCAGGCGGTTATGATTTGCATCTCATGTATGCGAATTACTTTTAAATATAATATAATCTTATTGTCAAAACAACTCCGGATGGAATATTAAAAAATATGGAAATCTACATACATATTTATTTGTTTTTACTTTAAGTACTGTTTAAATACTTTAATAAGCTTCAAATACAATCACATTGAATATATAATATTTTAAGCATACTTTGTACAAATATCATTTCTTCTCTTATAATATTATGTTATTAATTTACACTGTTTTATTTGCTTTGCTGTATAACTACTAATAAATATTCCTATACACATATGACATACATTTTTTTTTAAATTTAATTGTTAAAAAACATAAATTTAGAAAATTGATTTTAATGTTGGATTAAGATAATGTTTATAAAATTTGATCTTAAAAATTTTGATCAACAGAAAATAGTTTTTCATGTATGAAAATTTTTTAATTGGCGGAAATTCATTCCGATTGACTTAAATCGATTTTTAAATATAACTTTTCGACATAAATTTAATTCGCTTATTTTATGTAATATTGTTTTAGCTCACACTTTACTTGTATCTGGAACTCTAATATTCTTTATTCGATATCATACGTACGTACTTTGAACTTCAGTCTGGGATGCATTTTGATTTGTCGGCCACTTGCCAAGTATTTTAGGCTTAAATAGATGTCCGAAAGTGAGCCTGAACTGTCGGCTCATAGAACAATACAGAATGAAGTTAATAGCTCCGTTTAATAGAGCTAAGATGTCCATAAGCTCTCCAAAGAGATTGTAGCAACGCTCAAAGAAGCATTTACCGAGAATTCCGCTCATTAAACCTAAAACTCCTTGAGGGATCTCCGTAATGAGAAATAGCAAAAGTACGGCAATCAACATCCTCGTCGTCCTGTCTGTCCTCTTATCAGATTTCGTAGGCTTTCTCTCTGGTAATTGGGAAGGCGGACAAGTATATCCTCTTAATGCTCTATTCCTGTTATTTGCGCTATACAGGGCGTTGATCAGCCAGAAACTGATGATGGTCAAGATCATGCAGGGCAAGAGTTTGATGACCACAGCATGTGTCCAAAAGTTGACCAAATATAGAAGGCCATCGTTATCACTATCTACGTGATAAAAAGGTATTGCAGTGCCATTTTCCATAATCAGTGTGGTCTTAACGTGAAATACCAGATATGTTGGAATGCAAAGAATTGGAGGAAGAAAAATGCTTGTCAGTACTGCTATGCTGCATCTTCTTTCAGTACAGAGTATATGACTAAGTTGGGGATATCTGTAAATATAAAAAAAATAAATTGTATGACATTATGATTCAGGCTCATGTTTCAAAATATGGCGGCTGCTTTTGACAGATGCAATAATTTAACGATGTTTGACTGAATTGACACAGTTTTATTAATAATTTAACTTAAATTAATAATTTTAAAATATAATAATATTTCCACAAAGGGAACAACACACAACAATCTTTTTATCAAAAACCTCATGTATAAAACTATAGGCTTCCCGATACTTTCGGGAAGCTGTTTGTTTTTAAATAAATAAAAAAAACACATACGTATTAATAATTTCAAACAATGACTCTAATGATTGGATTTCTTAAACGTATAGTCGAACCCTAGGAAACCATTACTTTCCAAGTCTTTATGAACACTTTTTTCTCATTCCCAGTAAGGTTAAAAATCAATGAAGATTTTTTTTTTGTATTCTTACCAAGAAATGCTAATTTCAAAATGGTATTTAAATTAATTTTAAAATCTTGAATATAAACCATGCTAATTTCCAAAACAAGTTACATACATACATTTGGCAGCTGAATTTTCAAATATATGTATAAAAAACCCAAATTTTTGGTCAACTTTGAATTAATTGACGTCAGAAAACATTTGATTAAGCACGTACTTAAAAGATTAACTATACCTAGGGGTCGAAAATGCAAAAACCGATTTATATTATTAAATTGTGTTAACCCAGTGCTATTTCTTTATGTTAGTGTACATAATGAAAAGCCATAATTTTATTAAATAAATTAATTAATTAGATTGTATGTGTATAACGGCTTAACAATCGAAACCTGTATTTACACTTCCACCCCCTAGGTCTGCTCACAACACTTCTATTAATTAGTTAAACAATGTCTTCAACTTCATAACTACATTTGGAGATTTATTTATAATACATATTACTCATATCTATTTAAATAATGATCATCCATTTGCAATAAAATCCCTTATGATAATATGTACATGGATATTTTTACCTCTACCTGATTTTATGAGCCAGGAGTCAAGTTGATCAAATTTTTTTTGGCCCTCAGTAATTGTTCATAGCCTATTACTATTCATAAGACGGTCCTGCTGCATACAATATATTTTTATGTGTACTCGTAATATGATAAAAGTCGTCCCCCATAAATCATGTAGAGAAAACATATCCCTAATATGTCACTTTGTCAAATTTTTATCACCAGTTTAACATTTTTTGACAAATTGGACTTGTAAACGAGCTTTTGAAATGGCACTTAATTCAAATACGTACATACAAGTATATCACGTAAAATATTCAAAATCCCATTACATGAATACAAAACATACTTAGATACACTATTAACATTAATAAGTGTGCATCCATTATTATGAAAATGAATTTGAACTAAATTCATTACGCAAATTTATTATGTCTGTGGAAAAATATTCACCAATTGATGCTGTAAAAACATCAGACTTGCTAATTCCAGCCGACAACTGCTAATTGGACAATAAATTACCAAAAAGGTGAGGCTAGAGCTGAAAAAAAATCTAATTTAAGACCTGAAACCCAGTTAGAGTTTATATAGGATGTCTGATAATGAATGGATAATCCTGAAATAGGTAGTAAGTAAAAGAACATAGGCTTGTTCATATGAAAAAATATAAAAAAATACGGATTCAGGTATACTTTCATATTAATTTTTTTTTTCAAATAAATTTTCTATTAATGCCCGTTTACAATAACAAGAAAATAAAATTCTAGAGACGTATTGTGATATATAATAATTTATATTGACAAATAGTATTAAAAATGTAATTCATTCTAAAGCAATTTTAGAATTATAGATTTTATTATAAAAAATATTAAAAGCCTTTCTGAATCCATTAATAGTTATATTATAATTATAATCTTAACGTATCCAAGATAAAATCCTTCGGATCAATTAGTTTTATTTATACAAATCTGAACTTCATAATTAAAAACCGCGATCAATATATGGATGAATATTTAATGATAAAACTGACTGAGCTTCAATTCTGAAAAAAAAACACTTTGTAAATTCATTTTATATTAACGTTTTGTAATTTTATACTAAAATAAACACACTCGAATGATCCCCATATCACTTAAAAATATGAATATTAAATAGACTCAGAATCTGGTAAAATTTCGAGAATTTCCCAACCAGTATTATGAAATACATGTGTATATTATTATATAAATTATAAGATATATATAATGATATGTGTAACATTTATTGAACCTTTCACAACGTGCAATTCGTTATAATTTTAATGGATGTAAATAGACGTCTTCATGAATTATATGTCCTAGAATTGATAATTCTCTTTGAAAAACAAGCTATTATTCTCCCTAAATTTACATGCCGATATGTCACAAAATTGAATTTATGAATTGTAAGTGTGTCTTTATTATTTCGGCGAAACATAAGTATATAAAGTCTATCGAAATAATAATATCATATATTCTTAGTATCTTCTTTCATCGTGTAACTCAATTTTCCAGTACGCTGACTACACGAAATTCGAAAAAGACTTTAAAATGCTTTTGCCGTATAAATTATACATATTCGTGTATAAAAAGGACATACTTATTTGTAGAAAATCATAAATTTGTGTTGAACTAACCATAGAAATTAAACAGCCTGATAAAAACATATACTTCATATATAAAAAAAGTGTTTTTATTATTGCATTATTAAATATATTCTCACCTGATGGCAATATACCTCCATACAGCCAAAGATAAAGTCAAGCATATGGAAATGGTGTGGAGAATTTGTGCAAAGTGCATATGAAATAATAAATATACTGCCCAGGGTCGAGGAAAATCCAAAGCTCCGGGTAGAACCTGAAAATAAAATAAATATTATCAAATCAGAAAAAATTAAAGATAATTAAAAATATGAACTTTTTTAATATTTATTATATTAACATTATTTTATAAATAAAATCCTTTTTAAGGCTTGGTTTCCTATTATCTTTTATTCTTATCTTTACAAACTTCCTTGCTTTCTGAGATACCTGATCCATCAATTTCTCCTATCGGATTATTTACATAGAAATGTAAATTTCTAATTTTGGAACGGTCGTCTTAATCAAATTAATTAAATATTTGTAATGCCATGTTATAACACTCGTGTATCTTAAAAGGAGGTGGTATTGGTCTAACAACGGGTCTAGGAGAAATTGAATGGAATAATTAAATGTTTGTCTAACAGTTTAATATATAGGTTGGACTTTAATTGAGTTAATTGAGAATATTTTAGGGGTGGTAGAGTAACAGAAATAGCTGATTTCAAGATAGGGGCCCAAACTCGATTCCAAAAGCACTATTTATATATTTTTTTCATTACATAATAAGATCATGCACCCCTACCACCCCTGAAATATTCTCAGTTAGTTCGAGTCCACCCTTTATAACTAACCAATGCTACAACCTGTGATAAATTGAGTCAAGAATAAGTATGGGAAATAAAAATACCAAACTATTGTGGAGAAATTGCCAAATATAATTTTTTTTAACAGTTTTACCATGCATGTGAATTCCTGCAGCATTTTATACTAAATTTTATATTTATATGTATGTATATAATCAATTTAAATAATAATCCTAATTCTAAGATATTTTCGTGTAGAGCTCTTAATCCCATTACAAAATTGAGTGAATTATGTAAAGGTTTCCGAACCCTATTAAACTGAGAACGAAAGTTTCATTGAACTTCGTTAATTATTGATGAAGATTAACGAGATCGAGGCTGGTAATTCGTATTATGGGATTTTTCTATGTTATTTCTATACAAACAAGAATAAAGGTGGACTAATATGATAGCAGCAGCAGTTAGCGTATTTTGTAAAATGGGTTTCATCCCTTTCGGTGACATTTTCGTAGAACTGTCTCAATGCAATTTCCTGATTTTCAGCATTTACTTGAGTGAGAATCTTCTTCTCTTATTACCTATTCTAAAGTTTCCATCCAGCTTACGATGCATTTTTAATAAGTGGATGTATAAAACACGAGGTCGATTTTTCCTAAAGTTTCCACAAAATAATGATTTTACCCCATATTTTTTAAATATTTAAAATAATTTCACACATATATTATATAAAAAACAAACCAAATCAAAAATATATACAAAAAATATGTACCTACATGTATACATATACATAGAATTTGTACAAACAAATATACAAAATGAAAGCAGGTAAAAAAATACTTACAAATCATATATAATAATAATAACATAAATTTTTATAAAAAAACCATATACTTATCCATATATTTTTCATAAAAATACTTATATATATATATATATATATATATATATATATATGCATCACAAAAATGATGGATATTTTATATATCTATTTTATTTATTGTTTTAAATTTAAATTTATTGTTTAACAAATGAAAAATTTCTTTATAAACCCACAGTTTAATTTAATTATACTTTTTTATATTATTAGTTATACTTTTCGATATCGATAGGATAAAACCGAATTGGATTGAATATATTACTTCCAATAAACTAATAACATATTATTCATGCATATTTTAATTATAATTAAAATATGATTTATTTCAGCTCTAATTTGTGATGCATCGAAAGTCATTTTACACGGTGTCGGATTTCGTATTTGTCTATACATGTGTCTATTACGTGAGGAATTTAATTTCGTATTGACACCATAAAATATATTAACCATAAACCTGAAAATTGGTAAACATTATTGATCAAGGCATTTCCGAACATAATTTTTCAAGGCATTTCCGAACATTTAATCACATTCAAAGTATGCTGAAAAGTAATTCTACAAGATTGGTCATATTTCATTCATTGAGAATATTTAAAAATTGAATTGGTTCATATTATTTCTAAACTTAGATAATAATATGTTTGTTCCGAGAAGGAAATTGTTTGTCTCCTACAAAAGTTTTTTAAGACTTAAAAGCTTGAGAAGTTCTCAGGAAATTCCAATGTATATGGAAAATCCCGAACATTGAGCCAAAACACTGAAACTACAGAGCTTCTGTACAATTTATTATTAAATAATGTACTTATCCCACGAAAAAAAATTAATATTATAAATTTCAAACAGAATATTCCGAATCACAACTTTTAAAGTGTGCTTTCAATATAATGGAATAATAATTTAAAATTTAACTTAATAATTTAAATCTGCATCTCGAATATGTCATACATAATCATAAGACGCTATAATATTAAGAATTATTTTTTAATATATTAATAAAATAAATAATATAATAACGAATTTTAATTATAGTATGCAAAGTTAAAAATATATAGTATCACCGTATCATACAAACTATATCAACTTACCTACTCTAAATGCTATTTATGGCTATTGATCGATTGAATTACCTAAGTACTTGATACTATAGTCTATTGGCCGTATTCAATATAATATTGTAATGATAGTGTGTGCATGCGGTGCGTATGCGTGAACACCAATGCTACCAAGGTCTAGTCTATTCCTATACGCCCTAATAATATCGACTCTAACACAACTCACTATCATAATCTCATTACACTATTATATTGAATACGGCTGCGTTGTTCAGTTTACGGACATTACTATCTAAATATTTTTTGTCGAATATAAAATAAAGAAAAATAAATGCAAATAATGATATTGGTATGTATGTATGTTAAATTGTAACTCACCAAATATCTGTAGCAGGAAAATGGAATATATTCAACCATAACAAACATGTCTGTGACTGCAAGCCATTTTAGAATCCTGTTGATGGGAGCACTTGCCAAATCCTTCCTTGTCAACACAATTATATTCAGTATGTTTGCCAGGGTTCCGAATATACACACCTAAGAAAAATAATATAATAAAATATATTATTATCATCGTTGATATGTACTTGCCAAAATTTCCAATCAAACCCAAAGCACCTGCTTTACATACCTGAAAAATATCTATGTATGTTAGCAAAATATCAAATACGCATACGCCCTTACTAACTTGTTTATATTTGTAGATCTCTATATTTATAAAAATATTCATACACTTTTTTTTCATTAAATTGGGTGATCAGTTAATGAACAGTTCGAGTGATATATTTGGTTTATGAACTACATTTATACATGAATACTTCTATACATATCTACTAGTATTTTTCATGTGCCTCTCTGAAATTATATACCCATACAATTGTATTTTAAGTTTATCCATAAAAAATAAGCGAATATTTAAAAAAAAAAACCTATAGTATATAGATGATGAAGTCTTGAGACGTATTACGATCACCCACTGTATTGGAATATTTTTTCCTCGGTTATATTCGTCACCAAAATGGATTTTTTTATTTAATATGTAACGATAGTAACATTATACAGCTACTCAAGACTATCAAAAGAATGTCTCTAACCGAATTAACTTATAAATAAATAATTTTATTCTGTTACCAAGACTGTGTAAGAAGTATGTCGTAGTCAATCTTAATCTAAAAATTAACTATTATAAATTAATATATCCACAACAATCATTATTAATTTATTTCATAATTTAAAATGATATTTTTCGCTATGTGATGTTAGTTTTTAGTAAAAAATACCTTATGAAGAGATTTCATATTATCATCATAAGGTGAGACTTTTCTTGATTAAACAATTTGGAAATTATGTAACTATATTTTTAACTATCAAATAAATGATGATATAACACCAGAAAGAATAAAATCTTATTGACTTATTTTTTTGGCAAATATAAATTTACATTAGGTAATGTCTTCGTCACTTAGAACAAATACGATTTTTCACCCTCATAATAAATATATTTGGAGGCGCATGAACATGATACAAGGCGTAGTTAAGAATATTTTAAAGGAAGAAATAGTTTGGTGAAAATACCATAAAAATATTAAATAAATGCAGATATTTTCATTTCAGACATATAAAACATATTATAATGACTATTATTGTTAGCCAAAAGAAATATATTTAATGTAGAAATTGGTTAACAAACTTTAAAATATTCTCGAAGATTAAAAGTCACTCTATGAAAGTGACATCTGTTTCAATACTGGTATGATATGTTTAATTAATTTAATAAAAGCAATTAATTACACAGCTTCACATCGAAATGCTGGCATGATATTATTGTGTTGTTGCTAATATATCTATATTATATAAATTATTAAAATATTTACCAAAAGGCTGATATATCCATGGACGTTATTGTACTCCGTGATGACGTCTTTTAAAAGTCCACTGCAATAAGTACAGCTGTTCCTTTGAATCCATTCTTGGAATATTTTCGACATAATATCGCTATAATTCTTGCTTATCGAACTATTTCCAATACGCTGTCGAAAAGCGGTCAGAAAATTGTCATTGAACATGAAATCTTCTTCGTCTGGACGTAAATCTGATGAGGAATTGGTTTCTGTGAGGACATGCATCTGGAGCACGTCCATGAAGCTGGTGTCATTCAATGACATCCTGGACTATCTGAAATAAAAAAAAATCATAACTGTTCAATGTGTTGCTATAAGTGTGATACTTCATCATTTGATTGGAATATTTTTTATTGTCACATCAATTCCAATAATAATCCCATTGGTTTTATTTTCAATTAGGTTGTTTAAATTGTGTATACCGTCCAATTGTATTTTTAGACAACTATTTTCATTTGCTTACATTGTTAATTTAAATTCATATCTTTAAACAAGTAAAAATACGCACTAATTCCAATAAAATATATTGTTAATTTTTACTGTTTTATTTGAGGCAATAATTACACCGCTATTAGTATAACAAATTAAGGTAAATATTCTGGCCCTAATTGATTTGTTTTTAATATACAATACCTAATACCTAATTTATTAAATGAACTTTCAATCATTGAACACATATATTTTTTAATATTTTCTAGTTCTTAACACAAAATGCTGTCATTAAATATTACTCAGAAATAAAAATGGTTCTACAACCTAATTATTTTATTTTCTTTGCGATACTCCATCTCTTTAAAATGTTTTCATTTGATTTAATTCCATCATGTACCTATGTATATGTCAATATTATATAATATATTTAAGTGTTTTTTTGTATGAAACCTACATTTACTTTGCGACGTAGTCACCAGTTTTATTTTACATTATTTGGCTTAATTCTATTTGTGCCCCATGTCATAAAATAAAGTATCTACATCAAATACACAAATAAAAAACTGAAATGACTCTTTAATTTATAAGCTACTGTAGTATAAAAAAATAGTATCTGTTTATTTTGATTGATATTACACTGTATAAAGAAAAAATGTTCATTTTCGTGCATTCAATTTATTATTAGACTTGTTATGTTCTCCGAGGGTCTCTTATGAAGTCATAATTTTATACGGGCAGCTATAAAATACAATTTTTGTTGGGTAGTTTTACGAGCTGGTGCAAATTAAAAATAAATAATGTTCAACAAAACGAGCTCTTTGGATAAACTAGCGTTTTATCATGGAAATGTGTCTTAATTTATTTATCTCTGTAAAATACTAGGTCACCTTTAATTTTCGTTCTAGAAAACTTCATAAATATAATATCAACTTAGTCATCTAAAAGTATTCGTATGTTTGTCATGATTATGATATTAATCTCAAAAGAAATGAAAAATATTTAACATTAACACAACAATGTAGTACAACATGTATCAAGTGATATTATTTTACTTGGAAACTTCAAAAAGCATGTTTCTAATAAAAATAAAATACACGACTAAAGAAATAAAAGAAAATCATTCATTGACAATTGTACAGGTTTTTACTTAAATTTCCCCTTTTTCATTTCAAATTCAACCATTTTCTTATCAAAAACTATTTAATTAACAAAGAAAATAATCGATTTATTTTTAAAAAATATTCGAAAGTTTAAAATTAACGCTTAATTTAAAGTGTATGTAAAAAAACACTCAAACATACTATTTAATTAAATAAACTCATATTTTTTTTATTAATAAAATTTGGATATCACTGTTTTATAAAATGATCATGCTTTTTATCAGCTTTACGTTTTATTTATTTAGATTACACTGTGATGTTAATATCCACTCAATATCTATATTTTGACTTTAATGTACCGCCATATTTGTATTCTTTATCATTATCAACTCTAACTACCAATAAAATATAATTACGTAGGACTAGAATCTATAAATTATAATCAACAAAGAAAGCAGGGTAAAAGCACAATCATTTTTGATCAGATGAGAACACATTTGTGAGATGGAATTAAATTCGCGAAACGATTATTAATTTTTAAATGTATCTCTGTGACAAGTGGACTGAAATTAAAGTGCCGCTGAAATATTACAACTTGATTGCGTTCAAGTCTACGCTATTCTTTGTAATTTCATCACTCGTAAATGAAATTCATTTACAGTATTATATTGAATCACACGCCAACTTCTAACAAGTCTCATAAATCGTGATAACATAAAAAAAATGTAGATTAATATCGCCCATTCAAAGTTCCCGTAGATGAGTTGCACACCTTGAGAGAATAGTTACCAAAGTTATAATAATATAAGGTATTAATCGATCCTCTGAAGTGAGCAATTCCAAGTCTATGACTTTCGATGAAAACCATGTCGTAAGAAATTTTATCGCTCTTGGAAAATCAGAATCAATACTAAACCACCACCATCTTCAATATAAAATAAATTCAAAACTCAAAGCTGTATATTATATTACCTTATATTACCTTTCATCCATATCTAAACACTATATTGAACTATCTTATTTACTAAATACTTCATCGCAATACTCGGTTTTTAATTAAATTACCACAAAAAAATACATTCAACTAATAAAAGAGGATAAAAAAGGGTGAAAGCTAAATATTTATTTTAGCACCAACTTATCGTCATTTAATAATATGTGAATAAACACTATTTGAAGATGATAATATAATATTTTCTTCTCTCTAACACGATACCTAGATACATTTTTGTATTAGTAACCATCAAAATATCACCTAATTGTAATTTATTTCGATAATCCTCCTACTTCCTATCTATTATATAAATAAATTCTCAAATATCTCGATCAAAATCGAACATTTCTTATTCTTAACCCTGTATATGCCTTCATTCAAATGTAAATAGATAATAAAAATGTAAATTTATCTCTCGATCTAAATCTATTGTCCTCTTAAATTAGGTCCAATAAATCACAAAATTAATATTTAGATTTGTTGTGATTCAATTATTGATATTTACTTTAAAAAAATATATCAGTTTGGATAACATACATAGAAATTAATGTTGCCACTATGTTATTATTAATCAATGCATCGTATTAAATTACAGGCGTCTCTATACCAAATTCTATCAAATATAATAAAGGATATTAGCTAATAATAATATATAACAGTTGAAAGCTTGTTACCTAGTTTAACAATAATTGTGCTTTAGTAGTGTAATGTGCCCCCGATGTAAGATTTACCCCCGACGCAACCATGCATGGAATTTACAATTAATATTGAAATTATCATCACATGTGATATTTCGTTACTAATTATATATTGGTTTTAGATCCAATCCATGTTGTACACGAATTGTGGACGTATTGTTCAATGTTTGCTTTAGTACTGATTCATGTCTCATCTCTAAATATGCTACGAGTCTTCAGATATTACAACAAATATACAGGGTTGACCAAGGATACATCAATATATAATATAATACAAAAATTATGATGATTAATTATAATATCTAATTAAATTGACAAAATGCGTATATTATATCATTTGTATAGACACTAAAACTTCAATACAGAAGCTTTTCAACACACGCTGAGTTTCTAACTTTTCCCATGTATCATTTGTGATTATTGTAATAAAATGTAGCCTTTAATCATAATGTTACATGTTAAAATAAGTAAAAAGACCATGTTTGTAGACTTAATTTAACCCTCATTAAGTATTTTATCAGAACAATTATTGTAAATTATATTTAATAAAGAAATTGTAACACAACAATTTTATCATCTCTAAATTACCTTAATTCTTTTTACATAAAATGGGGAAGTCGTTAATCAATTCAGTATGTGGATGATAATTTCACTTTGGAAATGATATTATAAATAAATTTTTTATTCTGTAAACCCTGTTGTGCAATGAATAGTAATCAACCACAAAAGAGCAATATGGACAACTGAATTAAGTACATTGTGGTCCTTTAATATAAATCATACTAACATTAACAATAAATGTAATAATCGATTAAATTAAAACTCAAAATAAAGAATATTTCATAATAACATATATAAATATAAACAATATAAGTGTTTGCGTATTGTGAAAATACAAATCTTTTTAAATTATACTAAGCCATTGACGAAACACACTTTATGTCCCAACTACGTCTTGAAAGAAAAAGTTTTCCAAACGGAGAGAAAGTAAAAGAAATATCTACATATTGTGAATATGGAAAAAGTCTTGTGGGGAAATTCATTTTTTCCTCTCGTAATCTGGTTTACGACAAAAAATATTATTGCGTACGCATGTATCTCTTCATTAGATAAATATAAGGGAATATTTCTGTATAGTTTAGTACCGTATTTACGGAAATAAGAGGAAGAAAATGCAAAATATCATTTTAATTATGTCAAAAGTTAAACGTTATAAGTTTTGTATGTCACACCACAGTGAAAACAATATCATATTTTTTACTCTCAGATTCAGAAAACCGGCAGGAAACATTTTTGCGAAATTGTTAGTAAAAATAGAACTAATCATACAACACATCAACGAACATTTTCAAACAAAGTCTGGAGTTTACTTTTTTATCCCGATTGATTGTTTCCAAAACATACTATTTCATCGCTTGATTTTGCAAGCTACCTACTCCAAATATACACTGACTACATTATAATAATATGTATTATTACGATATTTTTTTCACGTTAGTTTGGGAAATTAGTTTTAAAAAAAATTGTGAGCTTTCTAATTCAATTTTCTGCGACTAAATTTATACTTGAAGTCATCAATTCATGGAAAAATGTTAATATTCGAGGAGCGTGTGTGCATTATTTTGAAGACTCGGCACACGCGTGAACTGTGACAAACAACTCTCTACTCTGAATACTAAATGTGATACACTCACTAAACAAATGATTCATAGGAACCAGGAAAATCCTTCCACATATTTTATACTTTGAAATTATAAAGGCTTGTAAATCAATTTGCATAGTAAAACATTACAAACGCGATTTCTTATTTCATTAAAATTAATGAATTCGAACATGGGTAAACTATCTCAATCAGCGTAAATACCAAGCATTATTGGCTTATTCTTTTGTTAACTGTATGATGTTTCAACGATTTGAGAAGTTACTATTTCTATTTGGATATTATTCACATTTTCACTTTTGAAATCACATGATATATTTTAATTTTTAACGACGTGTATATATATATTTTTTTCATAATGTGCAGATATTTAAATGAATCGTTACTACCTAAGTGAAATGATTTTTTTTTTTTTACAGATTTTTTCCATTTTTCAGTTTGTTTTTTAATTCAAGAGTTTCATCATGAAAATATTTTTAGTATGCATACATAAATATAGATAGCGTTCAAGTGCGTGATCCACGTTGCGCGCGCATCTGTCATGGCGAAGCAAGTGTCAAACACGGAGAACTGTCACTATGGCAGAAATGGAGGGAAATGTTTATAACGAGATTGAGAGGCTCGTCAGGCAGCAGCAGGAGGAACAGCAGCACGACCACGGCCGGCATCATCATCAGCAGCACGTCCAGCATCATCACGAGCACCTCCACCAGCAACAGCATCAGCATCAGCAGCTCCAGCAGCATCATCACCAGCAGCACCTTCAGCAGAACAACAACATCGACACAGACAGCGTTATCAAGGACTTGTGCGATCAACATGACTTGCACGAGCCGCTGGAGACACTTCAGCCACTAGACTCACTTGAGCCTCTTCAGCCGCTTCAGCCACTTCAGCCGCTTCAACCCCTTCAGCCGCTTCAACCCCTTCAGCCGCTTCAACCCCTTCAGCCGCACGCCTTACACCAGCCGCTCGCCCTGGCTCATGAGCACGCCTTAGAGATCGACCAGCATGGAAACCAGATCATCCCCGTGTCCATCCCGAGTCTGGACGACCAACTGGTAGAAGCAATACCAGAACATGCAACCATTGAAATACCAGACTTCTTAACAAATCATCAACAAGATGACCTACTCGACTTTCCACCACCGACTGATGCCGTAGACACATTACAAACGATCGACCTCGAAGGTAAAAACGATTTGTTAAATCCTGAAGTCGACCAAGACAACGCAGAAGCTGTTCAAGACGATAACAAGAGAGATGAGCCTCCATTAGAAATATGCAGAGTTTGTTTGTCCGATGACAAAGATAACTTGCAGTGTATATTTAGCGGTGGAGTCACTGAACAAATCAGATCTGTGGCCACAGTAGACCTCGATAAAGACGATGGATTACCACAATTTATCTGCTTTGATTGCAGACAGGATTTAGCAGTTGCCATCAAATTTAAAACCAAATGTGAGAGTTCCGATTCTGAATTACGAAGCAAACTCGGCATTAAGATGAAAACTGTGGTCAAAACCGAATTAGTACTACTCGATTGTGATGATGCACAGGTGATATCAGATGAAGATAATGAAAAATCAGACAGAAAACGTTCACATGAATCATCTATAGATGATGACGATGATGATTATGATGATGATGATGATGACCTCACCGAAGTTGATGAGGATGAAGAAGAAGAAGTCAATAATGATGAAGACGTGGATGATGATGATTATCAAGAAAACTTTTATCGTTCCGATGACCCAGACTTTGTATTTGAAGAAGAATTAGAAATTTACAAATCGACAAAGAAAAAACACAAAAGTCACAGACGCAGAAAATACCGTGACTCATTCAAAGCAGAATTATATGATGATATTGAGATAACAATTAGGAAATCCGACGACGGAACGTATCCGTGTCCATTTTGCGAGAGATCTTTTCCCTATCCGAGTACTCTAAAAGTACATCTACCGAGTCACAGAAATAAAGTGTCCAAATGTGTTCTGTGTTCTTTGACATTCGCTACCCAAAAAGAATTGTACGATCATTACAAACAGGATCACATTAAGGAATGCAGCAAAGTTCAATACAAATCTCTTGATTGTGATACGTGTGGTGAAACATTTTCATCAAAAAGTTCACTCAGAGAACATGAAATGACACACTATGGTGTCAACAAATATAAGTGTAAAGCTTGTCCGCAAGCTTTCAGTAATTTAACATCTCTTAACCTGCACAAAAAACAAGAGCATCCCAACCCTAATAAACCGTATGAGTGTCACATATGTCAAAAACGATTTAAACATTCATCGTCGATGCAGAAACATGTGGATAATCATCAATATCAACCGAAAGCCAAATATTCTTCAAAACCTATGTCCACTAAAGATCTTTTTAAGAGTATTGCTCCTCTCACAACGACTTATTGGTCAGATTCGTTTTCGGATTGAATTTCGCTCAGTTAACATAAATCATACTTTTCTTATACACAAAATAATATTTAGTTTGCATAATATAAAAACTGTTTTTTTTTATTATTTAAGTTTATACCAATCTTTTAGAGGCTTTATTTACATTTGCGATACATTATTCATAAAGGTTTTGTACACATATTTACCATTCGATAAGTTATTGCATTTAGAAATTGTTATAGATGTTGAAATTTTCCACCACTTTTGTTTGAAATATTTTTATTTGATTATTATACTTTGTCAAGGAGTGCCCTAGTGTTATTTTAACACAAATCTATGATCATTTTTGATAATTTATTTAGCAATCATAAATGTACAAATTTAAATTAAGGTATTGGATACACAATACAAGTTTGTCTTTCACTTTATTTTACTTTTACATATCAAGTCATTTACCAAGTGCTATTGCATATTGCCATGTTTATTTGCTCCTTATATTATATAAATTAATTTAAAAGAAATCACTCATGCTGTTTTCTTTAGTTTTTGGTGTGAAATAGAATAAATATAAGTATTTTTGTAATGCCGCAATTATTTGATTTTAAAATATTCCTATTCCCTATGTTATTATTTAAAATAAACGTGTGAATAAGTATCGTCAGTATTTTGTCTTGTTTAATTGAAAATATCAAATGGGTAATTGGAAGGATGTCTAGAGAAGGAAATATATTGCATACAGTCTACGATTATCAATAATTATTTTAAAATAAATATTGAATGAAGTATATTGATATGTTTATCAACCATAATGTCAAACATGTTGATTTATAGACACATGAAATTGTCCTTTCAACTTGACGAGATAATGGATGAGACAGTGTAATTACACTGCTGATAGTTCCATCGACTGATAATGTAAAATGTAGTAAATAATAGTAGTGGTAGTAAATATAAAGTACAAAAAAAATGAATAGGTAGAAAACAAGAAACTATTGAACTAGTGATTTATTGATAACAATACTAAAGGATTTTTTTATTACTAAAACCTTGCCAACTACATGAATATTAATTACAGTATCAAGTGAGTATATTATACTGTACGTATCCATTTCTATGAATTTCTTCAATCAATTATTAATTATGAGATAATTGACTGATTTATGTATGAAATATAATATTAATATCACCGAGTTCAAACTCATCAATAAAGTTGATGTATTAATAATATATACAATATTACTTTTATGAAATATAATTCTTATCATTAGCCAACAGTTATTAAATACATATTTTTTAATTTCAATAATTACTTAACAGTGGAGAGATTTTACTCACAATAACCGTTTTTTTTCAGTTAAATATACAAAATATTCTATAGGAGTTTATTTATAAATATGTGAAAAGAGAAAACATATATTATACATAATATGATTGCTAATATAATATGTGATATAGATTAAATTTATTTTAATCTCTCCTTATATCTAAACTGTCAATGTGTAGTTACGTTTTTGTGTTAATAGCCCATCGCATTTTTTTTATTAATAAACCGATCGCTGAACTATTAATAAATACAATTATTGAAATTTTGTTTTCATTTATTTGTGTAATTAATAATCCGTTTTGTTTTCTAATTTTAAAAGGCAATTTAAAAAACAAAAGGTTGATATTTCAGTGTGACGAGTGTGAAATTGTACAAAATAAAAAAAAATGAGAACCTCATCTACCTGTTTGTATACTGCAGGTATCTTATAGTATTTAACTATAGCTATAAATAATCGTCCTAGATTTAACTTTTGATGAAATCGTTGATTCGAACCATTTTCAGATAGCAATATTTGTATCCTCTAAACGACTTGTCCCTTTCAATAATGATTTATCAATTTATATATTTATTTATATTATATATGTATAATATATACATAGATATTCACCCTCTCGTCAATCATCCCCGGTTCAGCTCTTTGACGGGGAGGGCCCAAATACGGATGGAAAGAAAAATAAAATGAAATTTTTTCATTTGCATGGCAATATTTATTGAATTTTGTCAGGTGGCTTTTCTCACAATTAACAGATACAAAAATCTGATAGAAAAAATATGATTATTTATTTTATTTCTGCATTGAATCAGGAATGATTTTGGAAAAATTATACATTAAACAAGCTTGGAAAAATAATAAAATGTACACATTTATCCGCGGAAAGGTACACTTTTATTAGAAAGGAGATATTTTGCTATCAACTTCCTAATTAGCATTTATGATAAACAAAACGTTACTCGGAATCGGTGGGAATTCTGAAAATAATAATACAATGTTTATCGCACTTCTACTTATCTTTTTATTTGTATTGACAAGGACGCAGGTATCTAAAAATAAACAGGCCGACTTTTCCCCCAGGTAAAAGACCGACAAAGCAGCTTCAACATTTTCTAATGGAATAACCATCGGAAACACTTTCCTCGTTCAAAAGTGTTTGTGGTAATGTGGGATTCATTTATATTATTATCATATATTTTTCCCCAAAAATAATATGAGCATTTCACATCTCTCTGACTATGATTGATGTTTCACACGGAATACTTTCTAAAAACACAAATTTGGTCTCTATTCTATTCATCTGTATTTTAAAACTGTTCGAAAAACAGTATTACATGTTAATTTACCTGAAAAAATCTAGCAATTCACTAAAACACTCCGGGGTAGTTTAAAGTAAATATCAAATTTCGATAGCATAATGTTAAACCATATGTTATATGGATAAATAATTAATGTCATAATTATATTTGTATTGGATGGCGGCATTGTTCCGGCGGATTTGTCGGTATATATATATCCTAAAAATATGATACAAGAACAAATTTTGGAATGGGATATTCTACCTAAATTGATTCATCTTATTCAACCATCAACGTGATTTTGAAAGCTCTTTGCGACTTTCGATATACTAGGTACCAATATTTTTCAAAAGAAAAACGCAATACACAGATGAAAAAAATGATCCTATTTATAGCCTGAAAATATAACCTTCTTGATATTTTTCCTTTTTCAATTCTAAAAGAAGCACATTACAAAAGTATCGTTGTTTTCTTATTTTTGTAGTATAAGTGACGATATTATAATCAGTATCTTCTCGGACACAATAATTGTTATTCCCTTCACAGAGTATATTATTTTTACTTTTTTTAACGGGAAATTTTTGCTGAAAAAATAAATTTTATACCAATTCTTATTTACGTTAAAATGGCATGCAAAAATATTCTTTGTTTCCATTTTGCATAGGTAGGGCGATATTTTATTTATATTTTATCATGTCGCATTATGAGATAATACTTGAAACGAAATTAAATATTTATTCAGCCGTACGTATTTTATTTGACCCGTATTTTTTCAGGATATTCAAATGTAAAAGTAGCTCACTATCTTCAATCTTATATTATTCTCAATCAATCTATTATTTTGTACTTTTATTAATCAAAGCACTGTCTATGTCGTCAAGTATTTAGACAGACAACTTTGAGGTTCTCTCCGCCCCCTTGAGAGGGATCAAATGGGGTATAAAACCTTAATGAAATAGCCTCTGGGTCCATTTAAATATATTACAGACATCAGAAGCGATGTTAGTTTTTGATTTCCTTTCAACCTTCGTCACTTGAAGATCAATTTGAATTTAAATGAAATATATTATCATAATCAAGTATAACTGTACAATTATACTCATACATAATGGTTTGTGTAGAACCGAAAGAAGAATGAAATGCAATAGTCCCAAATACGACAATTTTATGTAAAAAGAAACTCTTTGCTGGGTACTTTTTATTGCCTGAACGCGTTCAATGAAGCTTTTAGGCATTTCGTATTTGATTGAAGCAGGTCTTATTGATAATTTTTCTCTATTATTATTTCTTATTTCACTTCTCTTTTGCTTTCGTCCCATTCTTCAATATAAATATATATATATATATATATATATATATATTATATATATTGCAAAAGACTTTTTAAAAAGACAAAAGATACTATTAATACAATTTTAAATAACAATTAATATTTTTGTTTTGTGATTCTTTTGAACGTTCTAGTCGAGCGAAGATTAATTATTTGTTTAATTAATTATCTCGCTTCTTTATAAATGACAGATTCTTACAAAATAAAATAATGTTGTTAATCATTGGAAGTAAATGAGAGGATATAGGTCATTCATAGAAAACTTATTACTTTATAGTTTACTTTTTATTACCCATCGCTTCACTCTAGACATTTCTCAATGTTTCTTTGAGAAGTCCAAAAAAAAGCCTTAATAAACGATGCGCTATTCAGCGTTTAAATTTATTTTTTTGAAACCTACTTACTTGTTTATTTTTAAATTTAAACCACGTAGCTTTCATTATAAACATTTGTAGCAGCGTGTCTTGAAGTACATAATTATAAGACCTTAATTAAAACACCTTTTCTTCGATGGTTTTAGTTGGGCTTATCGAACTGTTTTGAAAACAACTGGGTGGTTTAATTGGGCGATTTGATTTCAGAAAATGTTCAATTTTTGGCATTTTAGAGGGCGAATTTCTCCCCAGGCGTCAATTTCATAAGAGAAACTCGTAAACAAAGACATTATAGCCTTATTTTAAGACATTATAACATTTTTTTTTTAATCAAAATAGTTTATTTTCTCTATAAAATCGTAATATTAAAAATGTAACTATAGTATTTTATATATATTTATAACTAAAGTTATTTATTGAGTGTATAATTGCATAATGATTATTATTGACTGAAATGGTAGGTTTTTCGTTTGCGAGCTAGATTAATATTTTTTGCGTTGTTTATTTTTCATATCATATTGCTGTGCAAAAAAACGATATTTGATTAGATTTTCTAGAACCACTTCTCGGTAAAATAAAATAATAAACAACGTTATGATCTGTCCACAAGTTAACAATAAATTAATTCAAAATCCAATAAGCCTGCATCTGCGTTATGGGGTAAATGTTAGTTTTTGACAAACGGAATCTGAATTCACTAGATGAAGAATTAAATACACAACAAAATCTTGATTAAAATAGTAGTTTGTTTCACAGAAACTAGCGTTTTCACAAATAAACCTTATTTAAACAGTTAACAAGTAGATGTTACACCACTACTTTGCAACTCTCTGACTTTCAGCGAATTGAATTTATTATATTATTCACTCGTATTATAATGATTTAAGTTTGTACAACTTTTCTTCTTTAAAAACTCAAATTCCTATACATACATACTTATATGTATAGATTATTAACCAACCAATTTTGGGCAGGTACAGTAGCAAAATAGTTCTTAATGTATTGTGGTACAATTATTAAAATTCTGTGTGCTGTTAAGACATTATGGAACTTATTCATTTATTAAAAAAAACATTAACAAGTTGAAAATTTCAATTGAATTTACTGCCTAGTATGCAATAAAAATATAAAATTAATGCATTTAAATATAAGGCCAAAATCTTTTTGACTAACAAATAACCAGACCTAGTCCAAGTGTGTGTAATGAATTGGTTTGACGTATTCGAGCTCTGCAACGAGTTGCTTTATAATATATATATATATATATATATATATATATATATATATATTATATACATTACACACATCATTTGTAAGCAGAAACAAAAAAATAGCCGCGATGATCATAAATGATGGTCAGTATTGTCCATAAATCAACAAATTTGAAACATCCCTTATTATAAAATAAAAATAAATATACCACACACGTAATGAAGTCCTTATGGTCAGAATGGAAGATGATGAACATGTCAGTCTCAGGGAAACGGAATAGGAAACCATTTGTAATACAAATAGCCAACTAGAGAGAGGTAGTTGGTATAGGTTTTGAAGAGCTAAACAAACCTAAACCTTATATAATTGGAAAACCACTTAAACCAATAAATACATATCAATTTTAAATGAAGCACTTTTAATATGTTGATAATACTTGAATGTATTATGGTTAAATCCGTATTATATGTAGTTTCGTTGAGCGATTTTACTCAGACTCAAACACTTTTGAAACAAACAAATTTGATTTGTTACTTTTCTCACATGAAGTTCAACCGAGTCCACAAATATCGCGGATTACATAATCTCTTTAAATTTCTTCAAATTATTAATTTTGATATACATATTATGTTTTGTGATGATTAAAATCGTGCGAAAATCTGAACATTATATTTTGTAGTTGCTGGGTTCGTTGAGATAGAAGATATTAAAAGAGTAACGAGATTTATTTTTAACGGCCTAAAAATAACCAATGTATCGTAGTCAATCAATACTATTATTATTCATATGGATATTTAAGTTTGACCGCATTGTATTGACATTATTATTATAAAATATATATATATCGATACCGTTGGTGATCCATTTCCAATAACAAGTTCCAATCCATTTAATAACAATATTATCACGATTTCATAACATTTGCATAATTACTTTTTAATTATTAGATCAATCAACGGATTCATTTTCTGATAAATAGCAAAATTCCATTTAAAATGACCTAATTATTTAATAATACGTAGGCGATAAATGATGTTTTGGTAAAAGGCTATGTGAGATAAAATTAAAAGCAATTTCGCATACATATATAATTTGTTTGAATTACATATTTAGGGTTGTAAAATATCGCTGTCGTGGAAAGGCACAGCAAGAGTTATGGTTAATTATTAATTAATATTTCATACAGATTTATAGTTTTATACCTTATATAATGTGGGTTATATAGATTAAGAGATAAAAAAAACAACGACTTCTAATGAAAATAGAATTAGAATGAGTACGTATTATTATTTAATCAACCAACGTCCAGTGGATGTTAAAACGACCGTGTGTATTTTCCACTTAAATTATATGATAGTAATATAATAAATTTCTCAAATATAAGGTCTGTTTTTATAGATTTTTTTTTCAATTACGTTGTTGAAGTGTTGTTTTTTCGCAGAAATAGTTTTTCTCAGTAAAAATTTAAATAATCTAATGAAGCGAAGAGTTTTTTTTCGAAATTACAATTTATTTAATATACTCTCTCTTCTTTTAAGAAATAATTCGATGTTATACAATAGAGTCAATGAAAATACAAAGGACAGACCAAACTGCATTTATATTAAATCATATGATTAAATCATTATAAAATTGCGTATTGTGTTTAAAATTAATATGATAATAAGAGCATATATTTAATGTGCAGACATCAAACAATCTTGTTACATAAATATTAATTAATTATCAAATATACTTAAGCAAAAGACTTCCTACTCTTCACTCAGCAGTCAGATGCTAATTAAGTTCTTCTCATATAAATCCTAACTTTGTTTTTCCCTCCATCTTTATATTCTTGTAGTCTTGTAGCATTTTGTCTCACTTATAATTCAATAGAGTTGCTCTGGGTCTACCCTTTTATTTTTCAATATGGGTATTGTATTTAATATAGGTTTCTTTAGTTATTAGTTCGGAATTTCTTAATTAATCTTTAGGAATATCTCGTTGAAGCCTTTGAGTTATCGAATTTCATTAATTACTTATTTTAGAATTTATAATAATTACACTCTCTTGTTCTATAACAGTCTTTTTCACAACAATACATTGAATTGTGAAATATTATTTATTAATGTTCATTCGACCGGTCTTCGTAATAATTCAAAGGCTTAATATTCCATAATTCTTAATTCAAGAGTCGAATTTCCTTATCTCGTTTACAGTTCAGAGAACTATCAATACAATTTAAGAGATTTTACTGAAATAATCCTGAAAAAATATATTTCGTCTCTACACCAGCCTAATGATTATTAATATAATGCAGTAGTATCCTCTTTCTTATAATATTAAATAAGTTCCATGGGAAATATTCTCAGTAGGCAGGAAAAAAATGGTAAATTACATTTTCTTTGTTGACTAACGGAGAGGTGGACTTTCTGTTTACTGTGTAGAATACTCTAAACAATACAGCATGTAATATGTAAATTTGACTTAGTTATTTTTTTTACAAATGCATCCCTAACTCAAAATCGTCAAAATATTACTTAGTGCATGTTAGTAGTATACCCACGATATTATCTACACAATTAAGAAACTAAGGTTAGTATGATATTATTTTTCGAACCAATTAATAAGAATATTATTATATTCGTGTGGCTAAAGTTCTTGTTAGTATTTTTAAGTATATATATTAAATAAGTAATTAATAGAAATACCTTAGATAAAATCATTATCATATTTTTAATCCAATCGAATAAAATAAATATGTAAGTTAATATCTAAAATACACAGGTTTGATAGCAAACAAAATAACGAAAATGAACAATGTTTATTGGGGCGGAAGATAAGAGTACAAAGACTTGATAATCGTGAAAAATCATTGATCTGAAAATGTTTTTCTAAGGTGGTAGTCAGTTTTCGAGTTTTCTTATAATATTTTGAAGAGGAGTATCTTGAAATTTTTAGTTATATGAAAATAATGAATAGTTAAAAAAATTCTTAAAAACTAAAGAAAACCCTTTAACAAATACGTTTACATTTATCAATTATATACATATTTGTTTAAGGGGTGTGTATGTTATATGTCTGTACATATCCATCAAGCATCAGTGTTACCAGATGGACGAATATTGAGGAGATATGGAGAGATATTTAATAATTTATAATAAATGACAATCATCAAAAAACAGTATTAATCGGGAAACTCGCTTTTTAAATATTGTGATGAGTGCTGTCATCATATGAAAAGCGTATTAAATTATTTTATTTATAATTTACTTTGAAAATTCAAACATCTTCGCAATGAAAAAATAAAAAACATTAACAAATTGAAAATTTCAATTAAAATTACTCTAGTATTATATGTTAGCAAATCCTTTTATACAGTGTATTCCGTAAATAGTGGTAGTGAATTACCTCAATCAGCCCAGTCCATCCCCCTTTGTTAGACAACAATAATTAATTATGATATTAGACTCGAATTGTGTGTATTTATACAGATATAGATATATTGAATTGGTATTGTTTAGAAAGAGGACACCCTGATATTTAGCCACATAGCACATGCAAAGTATGTGTGTATTATTACTATCACTGATGCGTGTTGCTTGACTCTGATTAACTTCCCATTCTTTTATTTAATCAAATAAATTAATAATTTACACAGGTTCATATCCTGCCCAGTCTGTCTCGACCGCCTCCTTACCTTACTCAAGTATTCAAGTATCTAAAGCAACAGAACTACAGCAATAATCATTATGACAGTAAAGTTATATTGACAACCCTTTCAAAGGGAATAATTATCTTTGATCGTATATCCCTGAGTCTCCCAGTCTCATTTAACTCTAACCAAGGATTAATTATTAGATATTTGTTTGAGAAACTAATACATTCCCCTGTGATTAATCACTATTAAATGAGTTAATAAGAGCTTCAGTTTATTTTTGCTCAAAAGAATAACATTCGTTTTTCGTTTTCGTTTTCGGTTCGTTTGATTAAAAAAAAACATTTCATATTCGAAGAGGCCAAAGAAAATATCCACCAATTTTCATTTCTTCGAATGGAAACGGCGCTAATATTGGTTCACAAACTATCATATTCCATTTTTTTATTAATAATTTTATTCAATTCTTGTCGATATATTTACACTTTATTTGTTAATAAACTGTTGGAGTGTTTACAAATTAAATGTAATTTAGATCAATGATTGTTTATAAGGTGGAAACTACACCCTGCTACCTTTACCTTTATGAGAGAAAACTATTTCACTTCAACCTACAGAGAATACCGACCCTTTTAATTATATACAAACTTTATTATACCCAATGTATAAATAATATTCACGATTATAACATTTTACACATATTTCCAAAGCATTTTCAAAATGCGACAGACTAAAGTCCAACAAAATATTTCCTTTGAGATTAATAAATTTAATAAGGACACAGCTGATAGATAAAATATATTTTTGTGTTTATTTAAAACCGTGTGTATTTTATTATTATTATTTCATGATATTTTTAAATACATAGTCACAGATAGTATAATTCTTCTATTTGTTGTTCTTATTAGTAAATGTTTATTAGGTGGATTATGAAAAAAACAATGTGGAGAAAAACATGTTGCTTTTAAAACCATTAAAATATTGAATAAACAAGAATATTTCATGTTCAATAATAATAACTATAAATGAATTATAAATTCCATGTCCATTTCCATTTTATTTGTGCCGCTTAAAGCCTTTATGGCATATAAAATTACTTTCGTTATAAAAGGACACAAATGATGAAATGTAATATTGATGAAACCATTTTAAATCCTTTATATTTACTACCCGACCAACCTTTTTTTTTAAATTTGAAAAATCTTCATTAAATTAATGACTTTGCTACAAAAGCTCTTTTTGTAAAAATATTAAACCCTTCTATAAATGTGTACCATTAAAGAAATATTTAGACACATACTTAAAATTATCTGACTATGAAATCGATGGAATATTTAACGTTTACCTTAAGATTTGTTTGATAATCGCTTATTTAATTTTATTTTTTGAATAAAGCTTTTTTTCGCATTCGACAATATCTTAATAATTATTTAAATGAGGAGCCATGCATCAATAAGTCAATTTCCATATTATATTAAAATCGTATGCCAACGTTATAAACTCTCGTTTTGCATAATTGGTGTTTGTTTATTGTCACTCAATTTCCTCACGGAAAATTTTATTCAGAACAACCGCAATTCAGATTCAGAATTTACTCAAATACATTCAGAGTTCAGACCACAATGTGCCATAAACAACAATTTTCGACAGTGTTAAGAAATTTAGTCAGTGAGCTATCTAACTCTCGAGTTAGATAGCTCACTGTTTGAAGAAACCGACCCTAGATGATAACATTGATAACGCAAGCAATTTACCTCTTCATTATATTATAGTTATGACTTTGGTATTGTAATTCTAATCTGAATCGAAACCTATTAAAAGTCTACACGTGTCACACAAAATTTCATTATATTAAATCTATATATAAGTATAAAATTAACCAAATCATAGAAATGGTATTTTACCAATTCAAAATATTCACGATAAATCATATTAGATATTTTCAAAGAAAAAAAAATCAAGAGTTTGTCAAAGCTTATAGGTACCCAACAGTGGTGGCTCGTCCAATTATAAAAAACATAATTTAATATTCATAAATTTATGAGTTTAAAAAGAACAGTTTTTTAACGAAATAAATAAAATACAAGTGGTAATGTTGTATATAAATAGTGCATTTTACTGACTAACAATCCTCGATTACTAGCTTATTTTAAAGAATAATATTTCATATTACCACTAATTTCATGGAATATTTTTTAATTGAAAAATTGAGTCGAGACCGAAAAATATTCGGTAATATATTTAAAGGATCATCTAAAGCAAGAATAAGGTTGTTTTGATTATTTCGAATTTTTCTCCAGTCCCCATAATACAAAATATCACGAGCCGCTACTGGTATCCATCAATCGTGTCAATATAAGGCATACAAAATGATATCCGAGAGACGCCATGGTTATATTTTTTATTTTTTCAAATAAGGATTGCGTTGCACGTGTAGATTGTGGAGGTATTTTTAAAATATCCATTTTGAATCAGTGAGGAAATGAGTTTTTCCGTGTTATACCTATGAAGATATGTATATTAACAAGTTCATAAAAAATTTAATATCGTTTTAATCAAAATGTCTCCATGGTGTCATTTTTTTGAAAAATATATTGCTAGTGTGGTAGTATTTTCCAAAATTATTGAAAAAAGTGATTTTTTCTCATATATAAAATATGTATTATATAATATATGTATATATATCTTAGTTGCCCTTTCAAACGCTTCATTATTACTCTATATAACTACATATAAACTGTTTACATAAAAATTAAATCTCTTGAAAATAATAATATTTTAATATAACTTATTCGGGTTAATGCTTGATTGCACTTCAGAACACTCGATGATTGAGTTTCAGAGTCATGCACATATAGTTTGCCATAAAAATAAGAGTTAGCCTAGTTTTCAGCTATATCAATGTTATTGTTAGCACATGTGAATATAAATTATGCATAAATTAAGTCCAGTCATATGCACAAATATTATTTACGCATCATTTTCGTTTTATATGGGTCATTTTGAATGAATGGCTTTCAAGAGTCGTCAAGTATAATAATTATGTGGAGGACTTTTAAATGGTGAGAATATTTCAACACGGAGTATCGCAGAAATATTTAAAAAATACGATTTTATCCCTACTTAATGGTAGTGATAATATATGTACTCCCGCCATATGTCTTTTAAGCAGTGGATTTTTTTTTCTTATTCATAATATACAATACATTTTGATTGCATACTTCTCCTTCAAATATTCATCCACTGATTAAAAGTCTAACTAGTATATTAAACCAATTTTAGTATTTAAATACACTGGATATACGTGATGAATTTATAGTGGAATTTGATTATTATAAAATTGGGTTGATCCTTGCTATGAATAAAATCAACTAATCACTTTTTCCGCGTCAATTCTGAAGGGTCGATATATAATTTTACGAATTAGTTTGACGACAGATAATATAACACACGTTGAAATAACCAATATCTAAACGAGATTGAATTGTTATTGTTGGAAAATTGTAATTTTATAAAGCTTTCAAACGGGTAGGTAGTAAAAGATTCAGTTTCATATTTATAGAACGGTAATTTGAAACTGAGAATATTGTATTACAAAATGCACACTTTCTATGCACGAGTTTTCATTCAATCATCAATCAGAAAATATTCTATGATGATCCAAAATTTAGCATAGGCTAATAAAGACTGTTTTAACTATTTAAGTATATAAGAAATCACCCCTTCAGCCCTAAGCAATCTTTTTTAATCTGGTCTCGGTGTCTCCTGAAAAATAGACCCTAATTGAGTTACAAGGATCGTATTTGTGGCCTCTTTGTTCTGTTTCCTTGCTCCACTTCACTTGAGTGTTTTTCACGCTCTTTTCATCCTAAATTTAATCGGATGGCTTTCGAAATGTCCTCTTTAAGTATCACTTATCCTAGAGCAATAATTCATGTCAACTGTGTTACAAATATTTATTTCAGTTATAATAGTTTTTTGTATGTTCATAAGCATTCCATTTAGGTTTGACTCGCATACTCTTTGTTTTCTCACATACATTTAAATATTAAATATATCTAGAGGCGAAAAAACTACTAAAATTGAAGGTAACGTAAATAAAAATGATAATATTTTTGGTGTGATAATTCTCAATAAACATAAGAAACAAGGAGTAGATGAAAGTAGATCACTTGTAAATATTATTGATATACTTATGTAAATCAACGTATTGTTTAAGTCTCCGTATGATTATTCAATTTCAAATTTGTAATTATTAAATTTCATCAATTATATATTCATATTTACTCTGGTTGGATGGTAGAAATAATAATATTCTGTTTTTTCAGTCCTCTTTGATTCCTTATTTTATTGATTGCTTCCTTGGTTCAACTAATTTCATATACTTACATATATCCATTATTAGATTCGTTCTTACATTTTATATTATTGTACTAATGAGTATAATTTTCATATCCATTTGGGTCATAACTCCCTCCGGAAACCTAATAAATAAAATTAATATAAACCCAACTAAAAATACTCGATAATATTCAGAAATAAATGCCATTGAGATTCGACCCAAGATAATTTACTCACCAGTCGCTTAGCAATAATAAAAGTTAAATAGGCCTAGACGATAAGCACTTTTCATTGGTTTTATCTACATTTATTTTATAAAATTTGAAAGTTATAAAAAATATTTATGTTGTCTGGATGTGGAATAAAATATCTCTTAGAAGTCGATAAAAAATTTACGTCAAGTTGTTTTACGGACACTTAAAAAGTATATGTCCACTTTCCATTAAATTTGAAAAAAAGTATGCCTTAATAATATGAGATATTCCTCGCTTAAACAAGAGTAGGTACTTATAATCACATTGTAAACGTAAATTGAGTGAGAAAAAAGTTTTTCAATTTCTCCGAAAAAGTAATCAGCTGCTTCCCGGTGACAAATAAAAAAAGAACAATTAATCTAGTCGGGAAAAATGTTAAATATAAATATTATGAATTCGTTTCATATATTTTTATCACTTATTTTGATTATTATCTTTTTAAAACTATTATTTTTTAAAACAAGCAACTAGAGACAACTCCAAATTAAATAATGTAAATATTAAGTATACAAGCACAACATAACTCCTTAAATCGGTTAAACTTGGGCTGATGAAAGTTTTCATAGGTGATTTTTCGAATACTGTTATACAAACATGTATAAATCTGGTGGCCATCTGGATTTTGAGGAACTCAATCATAAATTTTCAAATAGATTCATAAAATTGGAATGTATAAACTGTATAATGCGGTTTTCAAGTACTTTCTTCTTCGGGTTTCGATTTAAAGTCCTTGTTTATCCTGATTTTAATAAAATATTTTGACATTAATGGCATAATAAATAGCGCCATAATATGTATAATCCGATTATGATTAAAATTTTATTAATTCAATAACATGAATACAGGAGCTTTTTAAATGTGATTATTTTTATGCTTCGTGAATATATTTATATTACAGAAATATTTATTGATCCCTTTCTTTAACTAATTATTCAAGCTAAATAAAAGTCATATGTTAGTCAGCTATAAAACTATAAAATCCAGGAAATTAGAATAATCTTAGACCGAAACGATCGACCGGGATATTATTTTTAATCTCCAGTCGCTATAATTAATTAAATTGATATTTTGATTTTTAAAAAAGTGGACTGTATTTAAGTGAAAGACCAAATGCATGTTTGATATTGATTTTCCGTACAGACATACATACATTATTTACACCATTGATCTAATAAACCATCGATGTTTTGCACATATATTATTGAATTAATGGGTCCCATAAGCAAACTAGATTAGATTTATAATAACAACAAATAATAATTGGGTCTTAGAATGATGGAATAACGACATCTCCATCTCTTATGCCAGCCATATACGTACAGATAAACCCATACTTACACGTGCGGGTTGAGGTGGGTCGATTAAAAATTTCCATGAGATAAAAATCATATTTTTAAATTTACCTGATATAAGTGTAATTTTTGCCGATACTATGTCCAAATCATCATCCTCGTGAAAATACATGAAAAATCTGAAAAATTTAACTGTACGTTTGCCTGTTTATTTCAATTTCCAGGTATATGTATGATACAACAATAGTACGTAAACAAAAACATAACCTCAGACGGCACACACGATCAGCAACCTGAGACATTATGACAACATGTTTACAATATTATTTCTTGTTGATGCAAATACGGTCATCAACCTTAGGAGTTATGACAACATAGTTGTTTATTGTTTATTCATCTGAACTTGACCTTGAAAATGAATTTTGTTTTTATTATAAATATTTATTATATATTCACTCATTAAAATATCGGAAGATTCACAAACTGTCATAATAAATTATTTTATTATTATTAAATTATTTTTTTATACGAAAAAAATCTTAGGCCACCTTTTTATATATTTTTTTAATGATCGTACTGGCATTACATAATTACGATAAAAATATTTTAGTGTCAAATAAAAACATGTTGTATACTAATATTTTGAATATGTGAAATGATATGTCTGTATATTGTATTTTAAAATATATATGAAAGTACAGAAAATATTATTAATCATCCATTAGCTTGATTACATTTCCAACCCACAAAAGTAATCAGTGAATAGAGTCGACCGTGTGAACTATTATTCAATTAGTTAATATTATTGATTCGAGTTTTACTATTTCGTAACTTATTCCTAGTAATGGTATTCTTTATAAAATATAGTATCTCGGTACATTAAACGTCCTACATCCTGTCATTTACATTCAAACAACAACTTGCATAACAAGGCCTCGAGTAGTTGCTTGAAATACAATATTGTTGAACAGTTGAATATTACATCATATATATATATCAATGGAAATGGCAAATTAATCTATCATTTGCGAAAGATTATCTTCCTAAAGTATAATAAGTAATCTGCCGTCATGAAAAATATCGACCGAACATCTTTTATCGTGTCACTGTCAACAAAATAGATTACGTATTTTTTTCATAATATGTACCACGCTTATATTTGAATTTTTCTAAAAACACATACACAAATTTTTATCCATAAGTTAGATTCAATATTAAATTAGGCCAGCTAAATAATTCAGACGACTACACTATTATGTTATATTTTTAATGTAAAGTAAACACAGATTTTATTTTATGATTAATGTGTAGTTTGTAAATACTCAACAAAAATTATTTCATTAAATTTAGGTACTGATATTTTTATAGGATATTTAATAGTCAATTGTAATTATATCTGAAAAAAATTGAATAATTACGGAAATAATAAAATTTCAGTATATTGTAGTATACGTTTACAGTTATAAAGCTGTCGTTTCGATTCTTCATTTTCTAGACGTGTTATTTGTTAATATAATTGTAGAAGTCGTAGTAACATTATATTACAAAACTGTTTTCTCATTTCATAGAGAGCCAAGTTTTCATTACTCGTTACTGAAAGTACACCTTTTGTGACTTGATTCTAGCGGAATAGTCTCTACAACTTTTATTTCTGAAGAGAGATTAATGATATATAAAGAAATACGGTCAAACTTAAGTTATAAATTAAAAAAGCTGTTTATAGATGTAGTGAAAATTTAATAACCAGTCGTAAAGTTGTACCTAATGCCAACATTTTATAGTATTTGACCAGTTATTTCTGTTTCGGTAAACTAGACAGTAAAGATTTGACGTCGAACAAAAAAGGCATGACTTTTGGGATAGTCATAAAGTTCTCTGGGTTCATAGGACATATCATATCATATCTTCACTTTGCGAAAGAAAATTTAGAGGAACACTTTTACGTTTCCTACGGGGAGGTCGTAAAGTGTCTTCGAATCCCTAATGGCGAACAATGATACTCAAACCTTCGCATTTCTGTCTACACCTTTAATAGAAGAACGGCATAAGTAAAATGGGAAATTTAAGCGTTAAAATAGCAAACAATTTATATGACAGGTTTCCCTTCAAATTTATTCTTTTAGAAATTCCATCAAACAAAGAAATCGGATCAATTTTTTATAAGGTTTTATCCGTTAGGATTTTGTTGGCCTGTATGACATATCGTCGGCTTTCTTTGCAGACTGCGTAAGTCCATTTTATAAGTGTGACAAAAAATTTGAAAGACACAGACATAAATCTACACATTTTTTAAAATCAAAAACTTTCCAACATCTATTTTATGAAATATCTATAAAATAAATAATGTTTTTTGATAAATACCAATTTAACCAAATGTTTCCGGACTTTTCCAACATTTCCTTATTAAAATATTTTGGAAATACCATACAGTAGGGACTTACGACTAAGTTCACCTTAATTTTTCATTTCGTCAGCGATCTTAATCTTAATATAGAACGACACAATCAATAATATAGTGTGGTTTACGCTACGCTCCCATATCGCTGTCGCTCTCGTATGAATCGTCGCTAGAAATTTATTATGTCGTTACACCAATTGTAATATTTCGCCACAAAAGACAACATAAATTTATTTATTTATTTACGCTCCGAGGAGCTTTTATTTTAGAAAGGGTCTTTTTTTAGAAAGGGTCTTCTGTGTCTTTATAAACAACATAAAGACACAGTCTGGGTTATTTATATACAACAACGTGTTCATTGTCTATCGGTGATCTTAACTATTACTAGTTACACAGATCACTAACAGAGCGGCTCTGCCCAACTAAATAATCGCCTCAGTATTTACCTTACAATCCAGGAAATCAGAGAAAACATGGATCGAGACGATCGATCGGGGTTTTATTAATATTATTAACGATCTCCCAGTCGTAATAACCGTTCAAATCAATATTTTCTCTGTAAAAAGCTCTCACAAACGTTTATATGATTTCAAAATTCTTGTAAAAAAAATCTTATCGATTTAAAAATTCTTGTAAAAAAAATCTTATCGATTTAAAAATTCTTGAGTTGAGTGGGATTTGAACTCATGACCACAGTATTTGTAGCCACGCTTCTTATCCCGCTGGTATTTGAATTTTAATTGAAATATAAATTTCAACAATTAATTACCATTTTGTTTTAATTGTCATTTGATGAATCAAGCCACAATTAATTTATAATTTCCACTATAAAACCACTTTGTTTTTATATAATGGGAATTAAATAAAATTGTGTCACTCACAAGTCGCAATACAAAATATACTTCAAGTTACAATTTTATAGTTCTGCTCGTAAACCATTCCAATGAAATAAATCGTCTGTAAGTCGGTCCATTCATACTTTCATAATCGACAATGCGATCAAATTATTTTAATCATCATGCAAAGGGAAACTCGGAAATGCATACTTGTTAGATAGTTAAGTTTCCAATTAAAATTTATAGTATTACCAAAGGATAAAGTAAAAGAAACACCAGCCAGACGTTAATATTTTCTTTGGCGAGATCTTTACGAGCTGCTCTATGTGATAAAAGTATGACGTTATAAGAAATATTATTAATATATATATAAACGGCAACCACATTTTTACACATTTACTGCATTAATAAAGAATGTATAGATGTAGTAGTTTCGCTTTTATGGCAGTTCGATTCCGAATCCGAATCGAAAGATATCGATGTTTTTTTTCATACACTATATTTGTATAGCTTATAATAATCCCCTGAAAGAAAATCCCATCTTATGTGAAACTTATTAGTTATACATTTCTTTGTTTGCTTTCAAACATCTTTAAATATTTCAAGATATTAAATATACAAACTCGTTTCGTATTTAATTTACAGAATTTAAACGAAAGCCGATTGATTGACAGCCTTGACATATAATCACTTAAAGGTTTGTAAATTTGTAATTATACATTCTGTTATTTTGGTTGTTATCAAATTACATTTTCAATATTCAGGACACAGGATTTGTTAAAAAAAAATCAAAAAATATTACTGACATGTTGACTTGTATCAAACAAAAATATATATAAATATTAAATGTATTCTGTGAAGCTCTCTGCTGTTATGATAAAAAAATTGACTAAAGAAATATTATTTTCGATGATATAAGGAATATTTTACCAATTCCATATATAACTAAATCGTGTTTTGAAGAATCTTATGAATATTTAAAAAAAAATGACCATCTTTTACATTTTTTTTTTTGAAAAAGCCTTCGTGGAACTTATTAGATTTGTTTATTTGAAAGTTTTATAACTCCATGGAAACATATTAATAATTAAACACTTATTCTCAATAAAACTAAATATATTTCAAGAAGTAAACAATAAACAGGAGACAATTTTAGAACTGTTTAATTAAAAAAGTTTTCAGGAATTTGTTCCATTTTATTTAATCAATTAATCAAGACAAGGCTTCGTGAATTAGCAGTTTACACTCAAGTCTTCCATGTTTTTTTTATAAATGTCTTTGTCCGAAATCAAATTAGTTTCGTCTGGGTTCATTGATCCGCGATTAATTCACAATGAAACTCCTTTTTGTCGTGAAATTCAGTTGAGTAAACCTCAAAATTAAAATTAATTTACAATTTAATGGACAACTCCACTTCAATCAATTAATGAAATTAATAAAAAGCTGGAAATTTAGAAACATGAATTATTTTCCGATAAAATATATCAATGCTTGTCTTTTTATAAATACAAAACTTGAAGGGAATATTTCTGTTTAGGTCAGATATATTAAATTTCACCTAAAATAAAGTAGAAATTGTTTATCTTCCGACCCATACAGAAATTTGAAACTTTGCTTTACAAATATTTTATATTTAAACAGTACAGACTTGGAATATATACACTTTTAAATTCATGCTTTTGTATAAAAGTACATACATACTGATCAGTTAATATATAACATTATTTATTTATGTATTCAAATGTTCCCAAGCAGTTACAGAATTATTATGTTTATGTTTCAACTTGATTATAAACATAAACTCAAAGATTCGATCCCAAACTTGTTGTTTTTCCGACTCGGCAGTTATATTTCAATTATTAGTTATCTTATATCATAATTGAGTTTATGTTTGACTGCTTCAAGATGGATACATAAATAAAAAGATAAAATTTGAATAAAACTGTAGAAATTTAATAATTTGATATGCAATAAATATATTCATCCATCTCTTGCCTTGGTATAGAATTTCTCGTTCAATGAAATTTTTTTTGATCAATTTTTGGCACTTGATCAATTTTCTGTCATGTTGGAATTATAAATTGAGCATGCCGATAAGAATACACAATTATTCACGTAGGATTTTCATCATATATCAAATAATAAAAATATTATATATAAATAATAAGAGCGTACTTTGACATCAATAAATTTTTAAAAAAATCTTTGAAACGAACCCTTGTGATAAATTGCATTTAAATTAATACAGGGACACGGAATGTTGTGTGAATGTGATTAATTCATGAAAGACATGTTTAATATATTCATCCCTAAAACCTTTTTGATCCTTATTAAGGATGGATAATGTATGATGGATAATATATTCACTCACCGGCTTAGATTTTCTAGCAGCACTGCTTTCTCTAACACTTTAACCACGCACAAGTTTTGACATTTTATCTGAATACACAAATTAGTAGTGTTTTCACGAGATGAATTTCAGTATCCTGAATCTGCAAGGATACGTCTAGTCGCCTGGACGTCTCGATTCGCACTGATCTGTTTTCAGATATGGACTACGTGTTGCTGAAATTCAGGCGTCGCGACGCCCAGCAACTCTTATATTAATATTATTTTTAAGCATTCAAATGAGATACAACAAATGCGATTATTAGTGTGCGTTACTTGCCTGCCAGTGAACAGTTACTCGCACATGACAGTAGCTCACTATCTACATTGCTCATACTCACACACAACAGTTACTCTCTTCATAAGGTGAAAAGTAATTATAGAGCACTGTCAATCCATTACCCCAAAAACAATTTAAAACTCCCATCCTCGCCTACATTTTATATTGGTTTTAATGTCCTTGGAAAACCCTCTATATTTATCATGAATTTCCTACTTTCCTGGGATATAAATTAATCGTGTATTTATATTGTGTACGTTGTTTGATTTGACATACAGATAAGAAACACGTAAACCTAGTGTTTTCTATAGGATCTAATAGTAGTGACACAATAAATCACAGCTTAATTTATGGTCACTGACCTATCGTATCACTTCGATTTCTGGTATAATCACAAACAAAAACATAAAAAATTATATATTGTAACATTGTTGAAATGCATTCAGTAGTTCTGAAATAAATTATATCAAATTCGTATATTTTTATCCCAATACACCTTTCCCGCCTCCCTTCACTGGAATGCCACATAATTAAATCTTAAATAAAATAATATAAAATTCTCTTATTGTCTTTCCCTCGTCACATTTCCGTTGGATGTCCATCAAGTGGAGGTGTTTAATCTACACTGCCTTTAATCACAGATCTGTGATTAATTTCTCGTTTTTATATCACACTATACGATTATTATTATAATAATATAGAAGGACAAAATAAATTAATCTAGTTCGCGTTAATAAGAGTGAAATTCTATTGGCTCGGTGTAATATAACTGGACCGTATTATATATCAAAATTGTGTGGAAATCGAAAAAGTGTCCATTTATTGTTAAACGACCCTCGTCAACGTGCATAAAATATTAATTTCCTTTAACCATGAACAAACATATTTTATTTTTTCCACCAATATTATAAATATAATATAAATAAAGATAGTTGTTCTATTTTAGTACTGATTCTTCTTCAAGCTATTTTGACATATACGAGTATGTGTGTATATTATAAATACAATATAAGCTAATTCTAGATATATCATATATTGTGGTGGTTAGATTACCTCAATAATAATTTCCAGTATTAAATATACTAATTATGATATTGCAAAAAACCACGGTAAAATAGGTTTATAGATATTGAACTTGAATGGATTTTAATCGAGCAAATTTGATGAAAACCAGACATTTATTCATAATAGACAATAATATTCTCTATAAAACCCTATAGTCTCTATATTTTATAATGTTTATTTTATATTCTACTGTAATATTTTATATTCTACTGTAATAATATATAATACTGTAATTTATTAGATACGCAAACAATTAATCTAAATATGTTAATACTATTAATTTAGGAATATTAATTTTATACACTAACCCATCTATCATTATTGAAACAGTATATTCAGCTGTTTTGACACAAACCATCTCCCACCCCATATCTCATGAATAATGGAGTATTGAATAGAGTGATGGTGTGATATAGAAAATAAATAAAAATGTCGTTGAATAGATAGATCCTTAAACTATTTTTTCAGAGCCGTTTGTTGTTTGGGCGACTTCAGAGTAAACAACACTATCTATAATAGAAGTACATAAATTAAGATCCCAGGTGTCTGAAATACATACAGTGTTCCTTGCCACTACACTATGATTAAAAACTAACTTATAAATTGACACAATGCAGATTCTTAATTAAATTAGTACACAAGCTGTAGATCTGATCCAGATTTTTACAAAGCAAATTGTTCTTCTTTTTTCCGAAGAGTGATAAAGTTTGTATAGCATTTAAGAATCCAGTCTCTCTTTGTATTGAGAAAATTGTAAATCTGCTCTCCCACGACTTGAGAAGGTTCACAAGTGTTCTTTACGTTCAATATATCCTGGATATAGATCCCTTTCTTAATTCCTCGTTAAACATTATGAGGAAATTCGGTTTACAAGGGATTATATGTAAGCTAGTTAAAGGCAAGATTTCCGTTCCTTCATTACTGAACGAGACGAGATAGTTTTTGCAGCTACATACAGAATTTAATTGAGTCACAATCCTCTTTTTTCCAGGGGATGAATGACCTGTTAAGAGAAAATTTATAGTTTAGTCTCTAATGTATTTTAAGTTTAATTTTATTATTCACAGTATTTACACTCAATTTTTTCCTCGCTGCATTTATTTAATTTAAGATTTCTTATTAGCCGTAGTATAAGTATTAAGTAGGTACATACATACATTAGATATGTGTATCTAATAAACTTATATCTACAGAAGTGTCATGCGTATTTTTTTATACATTGGAACGTAGCCGGCAATACTACATCCACATATTATACATATACTTCACACAAACGAGCTGTCTCCACATGAAAATTGTAGTCCCTAAAATCCGACACTCAAAAATGATTAAAATTATTTACATATAATATTATAAGTCCTTGAATATATCAATAAATTTTTAATGATGCAATTTTCATATTAAATGTAAAAAATACGGTTTAATCTTATTAGAAAGATCGACAAGTGACAAATGAACAGTACGAGCGGAAAAACCAGCGCCTCAAGTGACTGTCACACGAAGCATTTGGTGGTGTCTCCAATTTTATTCACACCTCTATATACATATGTATTAATATAAGTTCATTTTCAAGTATTTGACATATATAATATAAGAGTATTCATTATTTTTCAATTCCGTAATATCTAGTCTTAATGTCGTATGTAGTGTCGTTAACACTACCTTGAAGCATAGTTCTCGCGACGCTGTTGTTTCTGAATCAAAATAAATTTTACCAAAAAAAATGTGGAGTTTGATTGTACAAAAAATATACACCCAACCATTCATTAAGTTGTCTCCTAATATGATATGACAATTTCACAGGTTATTTGAATGTTTACTGGAATGGAAAATATGACATTATCGAATATGTCACTATATTGTCGAAACGTTTTTATAGATAAGCTTGATTTTTTGTCAAATCCTTGGTTTTAACAAAATATCGCTGCTGTAAACCAAGCAAATTTATAGATTTCTTTTAAAAAAATATGCCAAACCTCACCAAAAAATACAGTGTCCTGTCGACCTTATTCTTATGAAAGTTTACCTGTAATACCTTTACACTTTTGTACATACAATATTTGTACAGTGGACCAACAATGGCGCCAGGGCCACATATTCAAAATGTCTGAAACGTGATAATTTATCGTTGACCTAACTATAATACATACAGCCAATAATTATACCCACACTAAATTATACAAAAAAAAATATTTTCCGTATTTTTTCATATTTAACACAAATCACAGTAATAGAAAACGTCTAAATGAATTAGTTGTAATATAATTGATCAACCTTTATTGAAAATACCTTCATTATGTTTCTGATAAATATCAGATTTCCGCGATAAATGAAAACAGATTGCTTTTGATTTTATCTTTTTCATATGAGTGCTCGATTGAAAGATACCCTTGCGAATATTATCGTTTATTATATATGTAAAATCATCAATCTTGTTTATATTTGATCATGTTATATCGGAAAAAGAAATATATAAGTACACACTTCTTTTACAAAGGAGAGAAATCAATATCAATTTGAATGAGTATTTCTCATACACAAATGTGGTCTTAGTTGTCATTTTTTAAGTATATAATTTAGAAGAAGGTGAAAAGCATACCGATTTACAATATTTAAGAATAAATCTAATGAAATACCAACACTTTGTAGTGATTTTCTTATTATATCTGTAATGAACAATACATATTCAAATACAATTTCCGTTATGCGGTCAAATATCCTTCAACTATTGAAGTACAATAACCAACAAATAGTTTTGTTTGATTTATACAAGGCAAAATGAACGCTTACTTTAATGAGAAAAAGGTGGTAGAGACCAGGTGCCGATAATATTGTGTATTTAAACACACTAACCGACACTTCGAGCCCCCATATAGTGTCGTAGACAATACCATGTTACCATATCGCTGCGCAATAGAATTAATAATCTCTAATACACATTTTCACACAAATCATTCCCTTTATTCGAAGCACCGGTTATCAGGGGACTTATTTGGGTCAAATCTCAAGACAAACATTTAACTACAAACAAATTCAACTGTCAGCGTAGTCTGTAAATTTCAGGAGTATTCCTGAAATTTATATATGTATACAAGGAAAACTATGACTTATTCCATATATCTTCATTAATCGTATATGCTTTGGTTTGGGAAAATTTAATATTATGTGTTTATTTATTTAAAAAATATATTAATATGTGTGGAATTATTTTTTAATTATTTAGTACGGTAAATTTTCTTTACTTTCAGATAAATTTTATTGCTTGATTTGCCCCTAGGATTAAACTATAAATTTGGACAAGTTAATAATACGTTTCCAAACCAAACATAGAATATTTAAAATACCTTTGTGAATTAAAAAAATTTATTTCCTTTATAGAAATCTGATGATAAAGTCGAACGTGATAATTAATCACCTGTCAAGCACGAGTAAACAGATTATTAAAACTACAGCAACACTCATATTTTTGACATTATTGCTTCACTAGACGTCCTATTGATATGAAGTGCTACTTTATCATAATAGTGTTTTTCTTGTTCTTCGACAAAGGAAACAGTCTAATATCTAAACAACTCAATATATCTGTAAGAACAGTGATTGATGTGTTAAAGCCCCGGGTTACAACAGCTTTTATTATAAACGACCTGGTTGATTTAAAAGCATCACTCTTACAAGAATACACTAATGACTTGATATATCATCTTCATACAGTACAATTAATGACCACAGTCGTGTATAGAACGAAAATCATATCGAAATGTACAACCCCAATATGCAAAAAACTAACATTGGGGTATTACAGATTTACACCGAAGCTTATAATAATCGTATGTGAAGTAATGGAAGATTTCCTCGCCAATTCATTTCCTATACTATCAAAATATCCAAATTCATACTACCTGATAATAAGCCTAGACAAGTCAAGTTTGGATACATTACCAAGCAATATTGTGAAATTGAATAAGATATGGACAGAAACGCGAGTATCTCAGATGTTTTTTGTATTTTCTGGCGTACTTGATATATTTGTTTACAACCCATTCAAATCGGACGGCAATATTGTCGTGTACACAATAGAAAAGTTCCGCATAGATTTCGCCAAAAGAAATTGCGACTTCAACGGGTACCCTCTCAACATTTCGGTTTTTTGGCGCGGTTTAACCATGGAAATAAAAAAAGAGTCTGAAATATTTGATCATTTGAAAGCGGACGTACGAAAAACCCTGAATATTTGCGGCATAGACGGCTTTTTCCTTGGCAACGCTGTCAAATATTTAAACTTCACTCCGGTGATTCTGACACCCCTGGATAACGATGATTTTGGCAGTATTCTCCCCAATGGCACAACGACGGGAAGCATGCAGGATTTGGTGAATAAAAGGGTCGATATATCACTAAACAGCCGATTTCTGACGTATTATGGACATAAAAAAGTTCGTTTGACTTTTCCCATATTCGATGACGAGCTGTGTTTAGTCGCACCCAAGTCTGATATTATCCCAGGTTGGATTGATCTAGTATTGACACTTAAACCGATCACTTATGCAACATTCTTCACATCGTACTTTTTAATCGCCTTTATATGGTGGTTTGTCAATAAAAACATGGCTCGTGGAAAACCTATTTCATTGTCTGATACTGTTTTTACTCTTTTTAATAAACCACTCAGGTTGGCACTATGGAACGGTGACAGGTTATTAATTATCATTTGCATTGTTGTCGGCGCGTGCTTTTCTGCAATTTTTCAGGTGAGTAAAGATTTTCCTTTTAAAATTGTGTACAACCTTCTCAAAAAAAATGATTTCTAATTTCAACACTAAATAGTCTTCTTAACAAGGTTTCGCTGTATCAATATAAATATTTCAAAGTTATTTTTTCTTTATCTATTTTGCGGTTTTTAATTTTTAATTTAAGTATTCTAGATTCGAGTATATTCTTTTTTTAATTTCTATATAATTAATCGTTTGACTAATGAATATGACATGCAAATTACAATTAACTCTCCAATTACTCTAAATTAATCGAATATTGATGGGTAAAACACTCAATTACTAGAAAATTTACCAAATGTACAAATTACTGCTGTAGATTAATAATATTTATTATAGAGTAAAAATCTTCAATGATTTTGGCTTAAAAAATGGACGGTTAATCTCTAACCGGCCCTACTTGCAAATAATACTTTTGCAAGTAGAGCCTACAATTCCTGTTTTCAGTTTTTTTTTGTTTGTCAGGCTTGTATTCACAGTAGGTAAATAAATAAAAAAAATCCTTCTTAAATGCACTCCTCTGAATAACATTATTGATTTATGTATTAAAATTAGAACTTCTACCAATTAAAATTTCAGGCGTTTATGAGTACCGGTTTCAGCGCACCTGTTTTTTACAAAGATATTGATAATTTGATAGATGTGCAAAGAAGTGGACTTCCTGTGGCTATAACTTCAGCATTTAACGACATGTTTGGAGAAGATTTAAACCCTTTATTAATGAGTATCAAAAACAGAAATATTACCGTATCTTCGCCGGCAATTGACAGAGTGAGTACCAAGAAAATATTGGCAGTGCAGAGGAAGAACGATATTGCCATTTCCATAAAGCTGAACTACTCAGATTCTGAAGGATATCCTAGCATCCATATAGTGAAAGAGTGTCCTAGAAGTTACCTTCTCTCGTACTTGGTCTATGAAGACTTTCCATACATGGAGTGTTTCAACAATTACCTGATGAGAGTCGTTGCCGGTGGTTTTAATGAAAAGTGGTACGAATGGTCTGTGTATCTAAACACATTACAAAAAAATCGAAAAAGAAAATATAGTGCCTCGTTTGGTGTACTTACCATTGATGATCTACAAGGAGGCTTTTATTTACTTGGTGTTGGCTACATTGTGGCCTTTGGATTCTTTATTTGGGAAAACCTGCGTAAATTTATAATTCAAAACCATCACGCTCAATCCAATGAATCAAAAATACCATTTACAATATAAATATATATCATAAGACTTATAAATAAAAACAAATGAATTATTTTTATTGTTTTAATAAATTTTTAATCACAATTTAAATTCAAAAAGCATAGGTTCCGAAGAACTTCTCATTGTTTTTACGCATGATTTTATTGATAAGCATCTGTAGACAAATTCGCTTAAAAATGCTACGGTTGATATAAAATGGCCAACAATGAGGATATAAAAGGCAGCTTGAAGATCTTCGTTTGATAATTTTTTTATCGGTATTGTGAAAGTTTTCTTTTCATACTGGTGCTTCAAAACCATAGAGTAATCGGTCCAATCATACCATTTTGACGGTAAACCGGCTGCGTTTACGTACATTATAAATCTGAAATTTCAATTGATTTAGTATAGCATAAAACAATTATTTAAGACAGTAACTTACTTATTGACTTGCCGAACGAATGGGAACTTTTTGCGCATCAAATATGACAAATAAAAGCTCCTTGGACATTCATTAACCACATGAAGACGAGGTTGATTATCATCAGTGGTAAAATTAAGTTCAATATAAATCCTAGCATCTGTTAGTCTTTGCACTGCGCACAAGTTGTACGATTCCACCGCAGATAGACTTCTGTTCGCTACTGAAATAATTTTCTTTGCCAACTTATTGAATAAAGGACTCACATTGTATCCGAAAATGTCTCGAATGCTGTACGATGAAACTTCAAGATCAGAATCGGCCACTTCTTGAAGAGTTTGTATGTCTTTGTAGTATGAAGGTGTGGCGTATGCTGTTGTTAAAGATCCCTAAAAGTCAATAGTTATATTATTAAATGGTATTAAAGATGGTTACTCGTAAAGATCCATTATAGTAAGCTTTCGAAATACAAAAAATAATAATCGTCATATACCAAAAAAATACTACAATGCATCTTTCTTAGGCCGAACTTACACGTTCAGCTTTAACTGACAGGTTTAACTGTTACTTGTAGGTATACAGTTTCTTGCATGGGCTAAACGATCAAAATGATTTAAGAAATTGTCCCGGTTAACCTGTTGGGTTGAAATGAGACTGAAAGATTCAACCCAATCCACTGTTTTGTTATTATTATTGGCATTAACTATTTAAAAACAATATATGTAATAAGCAAACCTCGGCCAATTGGGTGAAAAACGATAATTTTCGGATATTGACAGAACAATCTTATAACATAAAAATATAAAATTACTATTTTTGGAATTTTTATAATAGTTTGTTTAATGAATATAATAATTGATGTTTAATATGACTGTAGATGTATATCATATAATGCTCTGTGTTAAAAAATAATAAATCAAATAATAAACTAATATTAAAAAATCAATAACCAGCGTAATAGCTCAGGGGAAAATAAGAATGGCTACAAATACTGTGGTCATGGGTTCAAATCCCACTCAAGTCAAAAAAAAATTAAATTGATTTGATCGGTTATTTCGACTGGGAGATCGGGAATAATATTAATAAAAACCCGATCGATCGTCTTGATCCAGGTTTACTCTTATTTCCTGCACTGTAAGGTAAATACTGAGGCGATTATTAAGTTCGTGACCTGTGTAACTAGTAATAGTCACCGACAGACAATTAACACGTTGTTGTGTATAAAAAAACCCTCTCTAAAAAATCCTCCTCGGGGCGTAAATAAATAAATATTATAAAGGAAATCGTTGCAGATCTCGAATACTTCAAAGTACTTAATAACACCCACTTGGACTAGGTCTGATAAAAAGGTTAACAAGGAAAGAAGAAAACATAATAATAGAGTTAAGAATAACAATATTACATTAGTAAGCGACAGAGTAATAAATAAAGCGACTATAACTGAATGTGTATGCCTGGCCTTATAAATATTTTCATTTATAATCCATCCAATCAATTGATTTTATTACCTGAAAGATCGAGATGACGATTAAGCTGAGCAAAATACACGAAGCCATCACCAAGCGTTCACCATTTAGTTTAGGCATTTTAACAGAAGCGGCAATAAACACCATGAAAACGTCGATAAAAGCATATGAGTGATTGTTGGTGACATTTCTATAGTGTAAAGTTCTAAACACCCATAATATCAAGCCACAAACACCGACGGCCAGGATGGATAGAAACCATATTGTCTTGGAGAAAACGACTAGTATTTTTATCGATTTCGGAATCTTGGCTGCTTTTTTGCATATCAAACAGAAGGCGTCGTGCATTATAGGCTGAGTCAAGTGATACTCTTGCTTTCCGTATAGCTTTAAAAATCTAGAATTCATAGAAATATCAACTTTCCCCGTAACCACTTGCTCGAGACTGCCTACCGATGATCCATTGGGCATAATATATCCATAATCGTCCTCATCTTCGAGTGGTATCGATTTTATAGTCACATTCAACCTTTCAATCATCGTGGCCAGTGTAAAAGCGTCGATTCCTCCCATTCCCAACGCGTTGAGGCCTTTTGCATAAGGCATTTCAAACATCGTATTCAAATTAAAATTTGTCGAAGTGGGGATTCTTTGAAACAGACTCACATTCAAAGTAAACCCTCTTAGATTGGAACTAAAGCTGATTAATTGTTGATAGTAGATCTCTCCGTCCACTTTGATTAACTCGGCGTCATTTACCAACGGGTTAAACACGTAATATAAATTCGGATTGGGAAATATCAACATCAAATCTGCAGCATCGTAGAATCGCCACATTTTATACAAAATCTTTTCAAAGCCATCGAGGCACAGCTCATCGCAAATGTCTTCCATCAATACTAAAATAAATACAGATGAGAAAACCTGTTCGAAAATCTTCCATCTCTCGATAAAAAGCGCCTTCTCTAATTCGTGTATCGTTTCAAATAACATAACTACTAATATTCTGTTTGTCTTGGAATCAACTTCCAGATTTGAATAAATCGGTTTTTTTATTAGTACGTCGTTTTGTGCATTTTCAGTTATATATTGCAACAAATAATGGCTGAACTGATTCGCGGGATCCGAATCGTCATCGACAAATATCAGATAATCGACATATTCATACAGGTGAGACAAATTCAATTTGAAATCCTTCCAATTATCCGAAGCGTTTTCAGGTATTAATATTTCGCAAGACGCTGATATGAAAAAAAGTAACACTGGCCACGTTTTACCGACCATTTTGTAACTGAAAGACATCCTCAAAGTGGATAAACGTCTTTAATAATGAACGCAATACGGGTTTTAATGATAAGCAAACAATATTTTCTATGAAAGAACCCATAATAACATTGTCAAATTTTTGTTTTCTTTAGCCTTCAAGAAATGTGATGCCCTTAATTTAGTATTTATGTACACTTTTTCCCTTGAATTTGAGGTGAAATTTTATTTCACAAATAGAGACCGGAATTAAAACAGATAATATTCCAATAAACATATTTTTATTTAAACATATTCTCTTGTCTACAGCAAGCACACGCCAAAGTCAAATAATATTTAGTTTAAAATACAACAAACTGTCATTTTACACACATTATTTATTGCAATAACCATAAACTTAGTGCTTATCTAGAATCTAAAATGAAAAAAAAAGAATATTACTTTTAATAATTATTAGAATAAAACGATCGTGTGTTAATTATACCTATCGTGAAATGTAAATAATCAATCTACAGCATTTCAAACGGCTTAATTGACGGTGAATCATTAAAATTTAATTTACTTCAGCAGGATAATAATAAATATTAATTTACATATTCGAACACATGCACTGGGGAGGGTGTTGATTTTTTTTTAGATTCAATTTTAAATTTTATTTTCTCACCCAAAAATGCCAATGTCCCTAATGTATACCCGATAATTAATATTGAAAAAGATGTTTGCACATCTTCCATAGTCAGCTTTGTATGATAAACGCTCTTTCTTTTCTGCCTGGCTTCCAAGATTAAAGCATACTTTACATCTTTATACCATTTATCACTGAGACCAGCGGATATAATATACTGGAGATACACATTAATGTGCCTTATGAAGGGATACCCTTTATAGGTAATATATACAAGATGATAGCTCATTGGACAATTATTCACGATGTGTATCAAAGGATCTCCACTTTCACTAGTGTAATTAAGCTCTATGAGAATCTCAGAATCCAATCTTCTATCGACTGCCGTAATGTCCCTGGATCTTGATACTCTTGCAGTTGTTCCAATATAATCAGGAAAGGTTTTCTTGGCTAATCTGTTACCTGTTTCCGATATATCCGTACCGAATATATCAATGAATGAAGAGTATACTGGTAATTCGCTGGTATCCAATTGCTCCAAAGTATCGATATCACGATAGTATGATTTTGTACTGTATGCTGTATTTAAAGACCCCTACAAGTAATAAAAAATACATCAAAGCTGTATTGGTTATTTAAATGTTTTATACAATACCTGGAATATACCAGCCGTTATGAGGTTGAATATTAAAAGACATCCCATAAATATCCTACCGTTTAAGTCCGTCGGTAGTTTTATTGCATTATTCAATACAATCCTGAGTATATCCAAAAACATCCTGATAAAGCCGGGTTTGTTTGATTGTTTATGAAAATTCATCAGCCACCACATAAACGTGTAAATAAATATAGCTACACCCATTACAGCCCAGCTTTTGCTATTAAATATCAAAAAGATGCTCGCCCATTTCGGTATTTCAAGAGCTTTTGGAGCAAGTACGCAAAACTCGTCATAATATACTGGATGTGTGAATTCTATTTCATTAGTTCCGTAGACTGTAAGAAAACGAGAACTGAACGAGATGTCGACTTCTTTTTCAATAACTTTCTTCAGTGTTCCCGTAAAAAATCCACTCTCGTCCATATATCCGTAGTCTTCTGCTTCCGATTCGATTATAATCGGAGTGAAATTCAGTTTATTGATAAAGTTAGCCATGACAAACGCATCCATCCCGATCGCTCCTCCTATAGATTTTAGTTCATCATCCATTAATCGGCCGAACAATAAACTTTTCATAGATTTCATATACGTTGGCATCTTTTCAAACACGCTTATCTTGATTGGGTATCCTTGAAAATTGCGATAATCGTGCAAAAGACTATCACCGGCCAACACTAATTTTGCAGGATGCAAACGGATGGCATTGTTTAATATATCATATTTGAATAGAGCCATTTGTCGATTGCATAATTTAGGAAATAAAACTGTTGTTTCTAGAATTTGATAGTCGATCCAGAGCTTTTTCAGAATGTAACCAACCATAAAACTAAGAGCGGTGTGAAAATTCTCATCGTCATCGCACGAAATTGTGTCGACAAATTGACTTGTGATCGTTAAAATTAAAAAGGATGATTTGGAGCCGGAGAAAACCTTCCAAAATGGATCGGATAGAGACTTCCTTACAAGTTGAATATTGTCAAAAATGAGGAAAATGATCTGCTTTACCTCGAAGAGTGTTTTAATATTCTTCAACTCGGTTTTATTATTCACAAACTGTTTATCCCAAGAGAATCTCATCACCGGTAGGTTCTTCTTTAATAAAATATATTTTACCAAAAAGTTTGTAAAACCTGCATCTGTGTCTCTGTTGTTCGTTTTATTCATTACCACTTCTATGATGGATACATATTTGGTATAGATTAGAAATTCTTTAATTTCTATATAAAACTCTTTCCATACATCATCCACATTTCTTCCGATGTATTTATCACAATAAACGACTCCTAAAGTAGACATTACAAGTATCAGTAGTAATTTCATATTTTTAATTGGTATATAATGTTTATCTATCGACACATACGACCACATTACACGATAATAGTTTATACTGAAGTTGTGATATTCGTAGACCTCCTTTGTTTGATTGAATGACAGCTGAAGCCTCATTTTGTCCCTTACCATAAACAAACGATGGTTTGTTTAGTCCTCAAAGATAATATCATACTACAAAACTAACCCACCTGAAGACTTTTATAATAAAATAACATTCTTTTGTCATTTTTTATTTTTCTAATAATACATTATATATAGATCTAATAATAACATTGGTAGCGTGTGTTAAAGAATTCACATAGCAAATGGATATGGGGGTAAAAGCTCGCTTTTTGTGATTATAATTCGGTTCCCTTTGTACCTCCAACCCTGGAAAATCTCACCAATGAATATGATAAAAGCTGTCATCAGGCCAAAAGCCAAGGCGAAGAAAGCTGTCTGGACATCCACCAAAGACAACTTCCCCAACTGATCAAAGTCGATGATATTTTTAGCACGATGATTGACAAGCATTGAATATGAGGTGACTTCATACCATAAATCGTTAAGACCACTTTCAATAACTCTTCTTATATAATTGTTTATATGAGGCAAAAATGGAAATCCTTTATACACTATATATGATAAATAATAACTCCTTGGACACTCGTCGACTACGTGAAGTTTGGGTTCTCCTTTTTCGGTCACATAATTCAGCTCAATCACTAAGTTAATATCAGATCTGAAAGAATATTTAATAAAAGGAAACTTTATTTAATATTAATGTAATGTATTATCAAACAAATAAGGTAATATGGTATTAAACGATAAAAATTATTAAAGAACAATTTTTTTATTATTATTAGCTAGGGGCACTAACAGGTGATACAAATTGTGGAATTATTTAATTAATTTATAATTTTAAAAATTGTAAGACTTTTACTTCTAATTAATATCTTACCGTCTTAAAATATTTTCATTGATAAAATTGCCATTATATTGAACAAATCTAGATATTGCATACAGTGTTATTAAATAAAAAAAACAAACATTTTCAAATGATGTTTATCAGAGTTAGTATAACCAAAATGATTTTTTTATAAATATATTTTTCGTTGCTTCGGGATAATATTCTGTTTTAACTTGAGTGAACATGTCTGAGTTAATATAAATTTAAAAAATAATGGCTTTTTTTTAAGTATGTTAATCCTGAGGCACTCACTCGACAAATTGCAAATTACCTTCTTTCAACTGCTGAAACATCCCTGAAATTGGATGCTCTGGTAATTGCTGGAGTTTTAATTATCATCACTTTGTTCCTCAGGTTAGTCAAAAGAGGACTTGGATCACTTCCAAACATATCGTCCAACCTTGAAGAAGTGGCTATCGGAAGACCAGACTTGTCCAACTCTTCGAGAGTATTGATGTCAGGATAGTGAGAAACTGTACTGAATGCCGTATTTAAATAACCCTGTATACATCTTCATTAAATAAGATATCTATAATAGTTCTATTTAAACTGTATCTTACCTGAAAAACACCTGAGAATATCATATTGAAGAACAGGCAGGCGGCGATAAAGATTCTCTCCCTTCCCAGAGTGGGTAAAGTCATCGATTGACCGGCGATCAATAATATTACATCCATAAAACGCACACAAAAGCCTAATGAAGTCGTTGAAAAGCTCGTCATCGATGAAGACCATGATTTCATAAACCACCACATGATCCCGCAAATAACTCCAGTTATCATAATCACATACCAAACGGTCATAGTAAAACCTAAAAGAAGATATTAAATACGTTTACCATTGTCTAGTTTTGTGGGAATGAAACTCACCTTGAAATATATTCATCCACGTGGGTATGATGAGAGCTTTAGGTGCCAAAATACAGAATCTGTCGTGATAAATAGGATGGGTGTATTCAATATCGTCGGTACCGTAAGGCTTTAAAAATCGACCGTTTAGTGAAATATCCGCAGATTTTGATATAATTTCACCTATAGTACCCGTGAAAGTTCCATTCGGTAACGTCCAACCATATTCTATTCCATCAAATGGATCTGTAATGTTAACGCTGAAATTTAACTCCTTTTTCAAATTGCCTGCGAAAAAACCATCAAGTCCTCCAATATCGCCCACATCCTGTACATCTTTACTGTAAAAAGTTGAATAAAACGATTCCGGCAGATTCTTCATTACAGTCGTAAGTCTCGAAAATTGCTTTACATTGAGAGGATATCCATTAAAAGTGGTGTAACTATGGATTATAGGAAACACTTCCTTTGATAAATTCACCATTTTGATTTCTAAATTTGTCGGATCAAATTTAAAAACAACAGACAGTTTTATAACGACGATGCAAGCTTCAAGAATTTTATACTTGTCCCAAAGTGTTTGAAACATCTCTTTGACTTGGTCTTCTTGACTAGATTCTTCAGTTATAAATATTACGATAAAGGAACGACTTCTCGTCTTGAATATTGAATCCTGATTCTTATAATCACTTGTACGCTCATAAATGACAATGAAAAGCTGTTTCTCTTGCAGAATGCTATTAATAACTGAACTACTTTCACCTCCATTGAAGTAATGAGACACCAAATCGGTACTTAAGATAGTTTTAGTCATCAAATTATCATCTTTCATTAAATAATTCGTCAAATCACCCGCGGATAAACGGTTATCGATGATTATCGTTATGCTTTTTACAAAATGGCGATATCCTGAAAGCACCAAATCGGGCGCCACTTCACTAGCGTCAAAAAAACGATTATCATTTAGCACATATTTCGATAAACAGATGAGAAATATAGCGACGATTTGCCTCATTGTGTTGATGTTTTGACTTTGATAAAGGTTGTAAAAATGAAATCGAGCAAGTACGAGAATAATTACGGTTGCTACTTTATGGTGGATTTTACAGCTAGGGTGCCTAAACTGTATTTTATACTATTCAAACATCAAATTATTCAACAAGACTAATTAATTGGAAAACACTTATAATAAATAATATGTAAATGGCAAAACTGCTCCGCCTATATTGAAGTTATTTCTGTCGCGGAGAAGTCGTCAAATTTTACGATCACTTCGCAGGATATTCGAAGAGAAAGAGGAAAAATCGGAAAATTCAACGGAAATTGACTAATTCAATTCGATTCGTTTTCGATATTTTCAGCACACTTGAGAACCGAATCGATTGTCATTTTACGCAAATTGATTTACGAGTTGCAATATTCTTTTATCACTAATTCGTTTAATAAATGTCATTACAATTGTTTACCATATGCCTACGATAAGATCAACCAGCAATACTATGAAGAGATAATATAAATATATATATATACATATTTAATATAATCAGCTCAAAAGTTTTGAAACGCTGAAAAATAGCAGGTGTAGTGATTACAGAATATAAACTGAGTCATCAACGATAACTAATATCTCAAGCACTATTAAAGAACGATTTTGGGTATACCTAATTGTTTGTTGTTTGATCATTATACATTATTTAGTCTATGTTGAGTACAAATATAAACTAGGTCAATTATGAAGTGGGTATATCGGTTACTATACAAAATCAGTATCTTTAAAATCCTTAACTTTATCCTAAATGCTAATTTACAACGAATAGTTATGAGTAGAGTACCAGTTAGTACATATTTTCTGTCCCGACTTATTGGCGTCCATTAAGGCCGTATTCAATATAACAGTGTAATGAGACTGTGTTAGTGAGTCGTGCTAGATCAGATAGTATTGGTGCGTATATAAACAGAGCTGGCATACAAGAGCTTGACAATATTGGTGTACATCAGCTCTATTTGTATACGCATCGCACGCACACTCTCATTGCACAATTATATTGAATACGCCCGTTAATTCCAAAGCTAAATTCCATTGAATATTTGATATAACAACTTGGTAACGAATTTGCACACCTATGTAGGTGATCTCTTTTCCACCAATTCTGCCGCCTACACGGCTTGTGTAGGAGTGACCCAATATGGAAATTTGCTCTTTCACTTTATTTTGTATAATTCTCTTTATTCTAAATATATAAATTTATCCTCTACTATTGTATCTAATTTTTTTTTATTTCTATGTGGTATGCGTTTATGTACAATATTTATACTGTCTTTTTTTCATACTTTTAATTTATTTTATATACACCCCGAGTTATTTTTATAAAATTTGGTTTTTTAGACATAAAGCATGTTAATTCACTGTAAATCTGCATCAATACCATCGATCGGGTTTCAGCTTTACTATTTCCGCCTATTTTTTTCAAAAGCATTAATACATTTCAATTGAATGATAAATATCATATTGTATATTTAATTAATATGTATGTATGTATATGAAAATGAACATACAGTTTTTTTGCCTCTCTCGTGTATCTATGAATAATAAAACAATAATTCAATAATTACAATACTTTATTTTTCAATAAATACTTTTGTCTCTAGTACAAATGGAAGTGTGACTTTTGTTAATTGTCTATTGAGATATAATTTAATTACGTCATTTTTACTCTCACAAGTGTAAATACAATATTTTTGCACATTTGAACATGAAAATCTCCCAAATAGAAGCTCAACAACATCATTTACACGCACACAAATATATTTGATAAATGAATGCTCAAAGATATTGCAGTGGATAAAACATTTCTACTCTATGTATATTATATTATGTACACAGCAATAAGGCCCCTTCTAAGATCTGTCTCTTCAAATATTAATAAATATTACATTGAATCAATCATGCAATATTATTAGTCTATACCTGCGAATATTTCACTGTTCGTAAAATATAAATATAAAAATATCTTGTTGAAATTAACTAAAGAAAAAAAACAATTCGATTGATAGATTATTCGTCATTTGATAATAATAATATATAAATATATAGATATATACATACGAGTAAGGCATCAATATTTTCAACTGCAAAATATTTTAAGCATCCTTCAAAATATTTGTGCACAATCCACATTATCATAATTTGCTTACATTCTTTCAAAAAGTTTCTATTTTTTTATCAATCTAATTAAAGCAACAAGACTTCAAATATCTTTTATATACACCTCATCAACAATATTTATATAACATTATTATTAGCTGTATTAAATTATATCATAATTTAGCAATCAATTATTATTTTAATACTACTTATAAAATAATTTATGGGTACAATTCACAATTAGGCAAAGAATATTTTTACAACAAACATAAATAATCATATTATACTATCTAAACAATTGATATGTAACATACAATATATATATTTATATCTTCCAGTAAGAATATATCCTCCAAAACAAATTATTCTTCAAAGCAAGCGTAGTCATAAAATATGCGGTTAGTGCCATGAAAATTATTACAAGCAAATCAAGTCTTTTAAAAAATTAAGTTCAAAATAAATATGAAAGAAACAGATGGCACAAAAATGTTAGAAGACGATTAAGTAACAATTAAAGTAAAATAAATTATGTAAAAAAAAACGTTTGGAGTAAAATTATGAAAATCAGTCTCAATATCGTGAAATCAGTAAATTTCAAGCAATTCTTTAAACATTAACACACTCTTGAGAAAAAAAACGATTATTTTGTATAATTATACTTCAATTTTAACAGATAAATTGTTGATAAAACAGATTGTATTGAAATACATATAGGAATTAGATAAAGAGATAGAATACTCTAATTATTTATTTAGATTAAACTTCAAATATGTATTGATTATTAGGTAGACAACAATAACTACACACGTATGTATTAAAATTTTGAGAAAGACGATAAATATTAGTTAATTAAATGAAATTATTATGACAATATCATTTTTTAATAGATGAAAACCTATAATATCATAACCAATATTTTGTATATAAGAAAATATATAAATATTTTTATTCATAAGTCATAAATTTTGTGACACCCTGGTTGACTTCTGTCTAGTTATTTATATTGTGCTGAAAATTTTGACAAATATACAACAAATTTTTGAACGACAAACTGGTGCAGGTTAACAATGTGAGTGAACAATCAATACTGAGAATAAGAAATATTGAGCGAATTTCAACAAAAGTGACCATACACAACCTTCAACCAAAAAGACTGCAATTTATATTGCAAAATTATGTAATATAAACTATACAAACACAATAAATATATTTTTTTACATTTATCTATGACTATTTTGCTCTCATTAGTCTATGTCAAATCAAAATTTCAAGAGTTAATGTCTATCGAAATTGATTTACACGGTGCAGAATTCCACATACAATTAATATAATGTTTAGGAATATTATTTTATATATAAGTAGGTGAATGTTTCAAACTCGTATTGCATGCCACACACTCTGTAGCTTCTCGCTTGTTTACCAGGGTGCAGGCTGAACATTCTCGACCTCCGCTCATGAGAGGCAGAGTCTCGACACCTGCTTGCTTTGATTTACCACACATCTCGCACACATTTTTCAAAGGTAAATTTAAGAATGTGCAAGTTCCGCATTCCCACCGTGTATCAGCTACTTTATGATTTTGATCATCTTTATCAAGGCTCACTACCAATCTGGATTTAAATCCCTCATCGACATCATCCGCAGACAATTCTTTTGGTTGAATATTAGAGGATGTGGCTAAAATACATAAAACAATTAATAAAATAAAAAAAACACAAGCAGATAATTTGATTAGTTTTTTTACATACCATGGGTATTTTGATTTGATTGGGTTTTCTTTTGTGTTCCTAAAATTGATGGCACATCTGTAGACTTTTTTTGATCTGTTTCTGAACTTAAACATTTCACTACACTCTTTTTGATTTTACGGCAGTCCGGAATCTTAACATGGCTATGCCCATTTTGGGATATTATTTTATCCATTTCTTTTTTGTCTTTGGAATCCTCCTTGGATATCAATCTGGCTTTATCTGAGGTAGTAATTTCCATAACTGGACTTACAGAACGGCCTTCGTGAGAATTGGATTTTCGTTTTTCTTTATCGTGTACATGCTTTTTCATACTAGCACGTGCTTGTTTAGCATCATTTTCTTGCTTAATCTTTGCCAGAGTATCATTTATTTTTGCCGTCCTGTATATTTCTTCTTCTGAATCTTTTTCAATGCTCAACCTATGCAAGCCGTCTTCCAAGTCAAGAGTCATTTGTTGATACTTTTTGGGATCTTTGTTATTAATTCTGCCCAGCGTCTTTGAATCAATGGGTGACAATATATTGCCCCTATCACCCAGATCTTTTGAATATCCTCTGTCTTCCAAATTACGAAATACATAATCCCAACCACCATAAGTCCCCATCCCATCCTCACGTGCTTTGCTTAAAGACGGTTGGGTATCCGATCTTGGTAAGGAAATGTGTTCGTAATCATAAGATGCCGATCTTGGTGCACTATTCCTCCTTGAGATATCCTCTGATTTACTACTGATCAACTTCATATCACTACCATGGTGTGGTTTGAAAGTAGTTTTACTAGGCTTTCCCATTTCTTCATTTTTGCCAGTTAAATGTTTAGGGCTGATGTGATTTCTGAAGTTTCCTCCATAGTTTGATAAATCTATTAGTTGTCCGGTCGGGACTGTGGTTGGGAAATGAGGAGGCTGCATCATAGTAGGACAATGATAACCATTGGACAAGGGCATTGTAGTGGCTTGTCTTATCGGTCCATAACCACCGAGTGGTGGTTGCATGACATAATGGTGCTGAGGAAGTTGACTATAACAATACTGCAGGGGCCCAGGATATTGATGGTGATGATGATTCATTCCATTTGTTGGTGGTACGGCATAATTATAAACATGATTCATATCAACAGACTGCCGGTGCATACCATTAGGAATTATAGGTTGAGTGCTTGAGTTAGTGCAGTATGCATGTGGATCTATGATATTTTGGTGATTATTTATATGATTTTTGGTAGGTCCATGGCCATTTTGCATCACTCCATTTCCATTAGGCAAATATGTGTGATTATTAACAATCTGTTGATTCACAGGGAAGCTGTGATCAATCTGACTAGACTGTAGTGAATTTTGGTGTACACATCCATTCTGTTTTAAGCTAGACGAGGGACTTAATGTTGGGTATTTAATATTGCAATATATATCTAAAATAAAATTATAACTCATAACTATATGTTCATATTAAAAAAAAAACTTTGAATAGTAAGAATTGTACCATTTGTCGATTTTTGTCTCTGTAAAAGCATATCTACTGCCTGTCCTATATCTCCAGCATTTATTTCTCGACATTGCAATACTTCTAACCAGCTACAATTGCCTCCACAGATTGATACTTCTTCCCAAATTTGTGTCATAATCTAAATAAATATTAAAGTAAAAAAAATATATATAAAAAACAGTGTACTTAATAGTGTATTGACATAAAAATACAATATTATTTTACCTGACATTCAACATATGCAATTAATGAATCTCTAGAAACAGCCTCAACTTGATCTGGACAAATCGGCACATCTAATATCAAAGATTGGGGGAATTTCTCATCTTCTTTGTAACCCATAATTTTAAACATAATATCGGCACCACACAATCCCGATCCTTCAACTTCATGTTTGAAAAATCCACTATATAACTAAAAGAAAAGGTATATAAAACACATACAACAACATATGTATATAGTAAATGAATTATCAATTTTAAATTCTTACTCTGATAGTGTGATATTCCTTTCTCCAGGGCTGAGCGAGTAGATTTGCAGCATATCTAGCAAGAGCTGCCCATCCCCGAGCTAACCGATAACCACTAAAATCAGCTGCATTAGCTGAACGTAATAACACATCAGATGTTTCCTTCAAGCTAAATTTCCGATTATGAGGAACTAAACATAAGTAGTCCAAGATATATCCTAAAATTATTCAATGATACATAATTAACAATTAAAACTAAGCTATAATAATTGAATAATGAAGAAAGAAGTCTACCTTCCAGTTTCTTTCTCCTATCAAGTTTATCAGGGCTTTCGTCACTTTGGAGATAACTGAGATGTGTGTTATCAATTTGTCTCCATAAATCGGGAAGACGATCCCTCACTATATAATCCATACCTGCCATTCTCTCAAATTTTACATTTTATTTCTTGAAATTTTGTCATTTACGACTTCTGAATCTGTAAAAAATAGAATGAATTGTGCAAAAATATTTTATGATAGGATCATTTGTCAAAGAAATGTTTGTCGCAATTTGTAAAGTTATATTAGTATAAATTACAATGAAAAATAAATCGCGTATGTGAATTAAGCTTTGAATATACTAAATATTTTGATCAATATATCATGAACAATACAAAATAGCAATATAAAGATTAGAAATCTATAAACAACAATGACTTAATAAACATTGATTTGTTTATAGGACTTGCACTGTACTTGTGTTGCGAAAATGGGGAAAATAATATTTCAGGAAGTGAACATTACGACTGGATGGAGCGAAATATGGAACAAAACAGCTGCTCAGCTATTACGGAAATAGAACACTATCGACATAAATAGAACAATACCGGAAGTTGTAGTTGACACTAAGCCACGCCTACATTGCGAAGACAAATACACTTAATCGTTGGCGATGACCTGGTGACGTCATTGCACGGCACAGGAAACAGGAAGCAGGAACAGAACCACTGCTGGATCGACACTTTGACACTACTAAATACCTATCCTGACACTGACACTACTTTTATGGCTGTTCGACTTCGAAAATTTTCTTTAACTATTTATTTGTACAATATTTTTTAATCGAAATAAATAATCGAATCTAATTAAACCTTCACTTCAGCGGTTTCAATCATAAATCAATACCTGCATAAACCAGCCGGTATTAATTTAGAAGGCGATATTTTACATTAGTTTCGTATATTCATATTATAATATTCAATACAAATATTTTTCATATTTGATAAGATAATTTACATGTAATTTATAAATAAGGGTTGGTTAGTGATGTAAACATTGGTGCGGAGAGTGGTAGTGAAAAGTGGTGAGGGTGAGGAAGAGGGTGAGGGTGAGCTTTGAGTGAGCGGCACTAGCGGCACCAGCGTCCTGCACTTGTCACTGAAACTGGCCACTGGTTATTTATTTTGCATTCTGTTTAATTCTTCTACCCTCTTTTAATCCTACGTACCCTTCAATGACATCTCTCTATATTCTGATCATTTACTGTGTTTTCTTTCCATTTCACATTCAGACAGAACACCGAAAATTTGTCCTCAATCAATTTCTATCAAATTTCTTTATCAATTTATTCAACGGTCTGTGTTATGTTCGTGTATTAGAATCGCGAATCTCGTATTTGAGTTTTTCTCAAATGCAATATTGTGGCATAAAGCACAATTCGTTCACAATATGAAGTTACAATTAATTACTCTTCATATTATTTTTTTAGCTTATTATCCCAAACATATAGTTTATTTATATATAGTTATTTAATAAAACAGTAATTACAACGTGTGATATTTGACATGATTTTATACACCTTTGATGTACTCTCAATTTAATATTTAATATCTAAAAAATGGAATATTTTTTGGTATTTTACTTTTGTGTAATTTCATTTAATTACCAAAATACCATATTTTGTTGGTTGATAAACTTACCATTGAGTACCTTAAATACTTTAAATTTGGAGCTATGAAAATTGAAAAAAGTTCATCTTATATTCGTAGAAATATTTTACTCTTATATTTGTTTTTAAAATTAAAAACAATAATTTGATAGTTTCCCTATTTTAAATTGATCAAATATATATTTTAGGTTGCAATGAGATGTTGTTGGTTAAGATAAAGAGATGCAGGCTGAGGCCGCGGGGCGGCTCTGCACACGCTCGGTGAGCGAATTATATTCCACAGACGAAGTTGAACTACTACTGGAGGAGCTACGGGCATTGGAGCCGCGGGCCCCTGCTGGAGAGGACTCCCGGGAATACGAAATAGCGGGTAGCCAAACCGGCGGGGGCACGCACTGGTCACCGGATGGTACGGTGCATTCCTGGGACTCTCACCCACATTATCGACGAACACCTCCACTACCTCCTGCAAGAATTGCACCAATTTACTGTCATGCTGGACACTTGGGTACTTCGGTTGGAGCTTTGCGATTCCTAGTAGCTGTGAGTAACATTAGTATAATGAATAATTATACGGCACATTCTGAAAATAAAAAAATCCATTCTATTTACAGGCATGTTCACTGTGTTGTGTGTGCCTCGAATATGCAGCTGGCGGGGCCAACCTTTGGCTATTACCCGATGCTGGTCGTCTCAGACTACTCCTGGCCACAGCTCTATTTTCACTGATGACCTCGTCTTCACTTCTTTTCATGGACATCACCAAACTAGCAGAGCTTTTTCCATTCAATTGGGCAAAACTTGTTAGTATTTGTTTCTTGAATATATACCGTTATAAAAAAAACTATATTCAATATTAAATTTTACTTTCAGAATGCATGGCTATACATCAGCCTTGGAGCAATGTACATCATAGCCAGTTCAGTCGTTATGTCTGCAGTAACAAGTGATGATTATTGGTGGGTTTTGCCAGAATCCACAGAAATGCTCATAGCAGCTGCCGTAAGTTCCTTAACTCCACATAAAAACCACACAAGAAACAAATGCAAGTAATTTAAAAATTTAATTACAGTCTTTCGGTCTAATTGGCGGATTAGCTAGTGGCATAACTGCCTTAGTTTATTGTTATCGTCGGCCTTCTCAGTCACCATCGTCAGCGCTGCTGACTCCACACTCTCCATCGAGATCTCCGTCACCTCACCGATTGACTCCTTCGCCGTCCCCACCTGTGACCACCAGAAGAGCTGGTCTAACTTATTTGCCGGTTCCGGCAGAACCTGACCCAATACCCTGCTCGTCAAAAACACCATTATAGTGAACGAATTGAGTATATGAGGCTCCTCATCGAATGTGTTTTATTATTTTTTATATACAATTTTATTTTCTTACAGAATAGTATCCATAGTCAAAATGTGTCAAATTTTGCAAAAAGATTCTATATTCATTTTGAAATAACGCTAACCTATGCTATTTCTCTTTTCACCCATATTCTTGAACATCATCAGGGAAAACAAAATTTTTACAATAATGTTTTGTTAAAAGTATAGCAGATTTGACACAATTTACTTATTGGAAGATAGACTGTTAAGTGCCTCTTAGGTAGCATTTTTACTAATTTTTTATGTTCTTTTTTTTTAATGTTTTTTTCATAGTGCATAGTTTTCGATGAGGTCCTCCTTTCTTTAGAGACTTTGCCGGGATAGCTATAGAATCTATATTGTCATATCGACTCTGACAATGATCTTAATAGATATTTAGTCGGCTGTCCTATTAGAGGGAAGTTGTGTGGTGTTTTATTCATAAAACATGCAGAAATTATTGTGTCGCATGCCACAGATGAGTGACGGTGATTTGCAGTGATACGTAGACATTGTGTTGGAAAAGAAAATATATAAAAATAAATATTTATATTTAACGTAGTGACAAACTCCTGAATGAAGCTTGCGAGTTTTGAGTGTAGTCATCGTAATACGGGACCTTAGCACATTGTACCAATGTGTGATTTTACCCGTGTATTTATTTTCTTTCATGTTTGTGTGTCCGACATTACAGTGTGAAGTACTTCGGGTAGTGTGTCATATTATTTGCACATTCTTTCCATGCCCGCATAATATTTCAAGCATCCACTGTGAGAAAGAATGCCTCACTTATATAAGATACTATTGTATTTATTTTTCTTAGCGAACACTGTTAAACGGTGTCTTAAAATGATATGTTGCCATGTTAAATCGTACATCTAATCATCGATTTGATCAACATAACCCTTGAGATTGTATTGAAAATAATTATGACCTGCAATTCTGTAAATCAATAACGATTAGATTTCATTTAACATTACAATTAGAAAACATATCATTTTATTTTCACATATTAAATGAAAAAAAAAGCAATATACTAAGCAATTCTTCTCACGGAGTATTTATTTTTTTTATTTTTAAGTGTCATCTTATTAATTATAACTCAATATCATGTTTGTCCATATTTTAAATAAGTTGTAAGGCATATTATTTATTAATTATGTACTTACGTATTTGGTAGGAGTGCTTAATTTTAGGATAAATCAACTTTGAACCGACAATTAATCTAGCCAGCTTCTAGTCGAATATTAACTACATATTTTTATTTCATAAATATAATCTCAGAACAATATTGTGTGAATTAAAATGCACTAGTCAGGGTATAAATTTTATTGTAATAAATTTAAACCAGTATTTTTTCTACATTCCACAAAATTCTAGTAGAGTTCGTATATCGATCGATTCACCCTCACTTAATTTTTATAAAATCACCTTGGGATGTACGAATATTGTCGCTAATCAAGTCTCTAATGCCAACGAGATAATTCCTATAATATCAGTTTATCATTTAATTGTTATTTTTTTTATTTTTTTATACTTTGTCAAGTTAATTTACTTTGTGTGTATGTTTATTTTTATAATGGCTGTTGTATTTAATTTTATCATAAATAATGGGTTCCTGTAGAATGTATCGCATTCACATTTCATCGTGAAGAAAACTGCTTTGACACAGTACCTTAAATATATTTGTTTAATTACATATGTATTGTAATAAAAACTGTCCAAAAAATCTTCCCAGGTGATTGTAACTTAATTTATTGTATCTAGATTTTGTATATTGATGTACATAATATAGATTTTTTTATGTTGTCAATGTTGACAAAAGACTCTCGAGTGTTCATGATTTTTTCATATCAGATTTCACATTTTTTAAATTAAATCTTGTATCACAATATGTTTATTTGGAAGTAAAATTTAAAAAGAATTTTGTTCATATTCTCTTGAGTATATTCCCGAATTCAAATCCAAAAAAAAAAGTTTCTTAAGTTGACGAGTTTCTTTATTTCTACCCATTCCTACTTAATTGCCACCGAGTATATTGACACATAACTAAGTGGGTCTTCAGTGATAAAGTCCTGATTTGTTGACTTTAGATAATGGATTTTGCATGTGAAATCTAAGATTTCTGATAAGATTATCTTAGTTAACGATCAACGCACATATTATTTGTAATATATGGAATTTTTGTTTTTCTTCTGTATAATCTTTAGGTAAAATAATGTGTCAGAACAAACGATGAACGGACAAGTGTATTTCGATCCGGACGGAACGTTAAAGAGTCAATTGATGGGACACAAATTTCTTATTTCAACATTGGGCATCTTGAAGATATTCGGAGCAGTAAATAATACCCATAAATATATTTTTCATATTTTATTTTCTTACTAGTGAAGGTCCATTATAGTTACTTCTGCTGGTGAGTTCGATACTTTCATTGACCATCGATTCCTGTTCGTTAAATGATAGACAGTTGGAAATTAGTTTTGCAATCGCGACCACAAGTGGAGGTGTCCTTATTATAGTTTTATATATTCTATCTATCATAGAAGTGGCAAAAAGATTACCTCGATCTTACGCAAAATGGGTATGTTCAGTATTTTAATCAAAGGCAATTTTGAATACTAAAATTATTGATGATTTTATAGGAAATGTTCATCTGCTCGATTATAGGAAGTGTGTCATTAGTTTTATCGATAATATTGATGTCTACTTGTTACAGTAATTGGATTTCCACTATCCCAGGAGTAAGTCTTATTAATTTTTACAGTGTAAACTAAACTCAAAGTAAAATAAAATGAACTTCATTCATTATGAATGCGGAGATTTATTAGAGATATTCATAAAGATTATATTGTGACTAAATTAATTTGTTCAGAATTTTTTTTTAATATAGTATGGGCACCGGTAGATGGCCCATGGAGTTGGTCCAATCAATGCAGGGTGTGAAGTAAAAGATGATGATAGACTGGCCAGTATTTATTGGAGTTTAACTATATACAAGAGGAGCGCCAGACAAAGGCGTCCTCTCGGTCCGAGGCGAGTCACACGAGTGCCCCAGTGGAAGTACACGGGATGTTAGTTGTTCGCGCTAACTGGAAGTGCATAAATACATATCGGCGCTGTCCAGATAGCGCTACAGGACTCCCTCCCCAGTGTAACGATATAATTTTTAAAAAAACATTGATATATATAAAATTGCAAAGAAGAAAAAAAAATGTTACAAAAAAAATTTTAAAGAAAAAAATTGTTACAAAAAATTTTAAAGAAAAAAAAATGTTACAAGGTTTCGGAGAGAAAAAAAAAATTGAATTAAAATTTTGTTCACTGCACTGATGGACTAATCGATGCTGACTTCTGTTGGGCGGCTGCATGATCTGGGCGGAGGCTGTGTCGGCGTCGACGACGAAAGGTTCCTGAGGGGGCGGCGAACATCTCAGGAGTCGGATGACGCGCCGCCGTGGCTAATGGTGAAGCGTATCACCAGGGGAAACACCAGCCCTGCGTTGTACTGTGGCACCTCCGAGGAGCCGAGGATGAGGGACGCGGTCCAAGTTGTGACTGTCTCGGGAGGTCAGTATGCCAGGAGACTGATGCCGTGGGGAACCTTGCGGTCTTCGCCGTGCTGCTACGCTGGAACGGCTGCTGTTCCAGTGGTAGCTGTTGTGCCATGCGAGCTGTTGCGAGTTCTCTGGTCGCTCCGGTGGCTGTTGCGAGTTCTCTGGTCGCTCCGGTGGCTGTTGCGAGTTCTCTGGTCGCTCCGGTGGCTGTTGCGAGTTCTCTGGTCGCTCTGGTGGCTGTGGTGGATGTTCTTGCCTCGTGGTCTCGCAGTCATGGCCGGCCGGTAGAAGGTCGAGTATTCACACAAGGGGTCACCAGTATGGGGTACGAGGAGTTGCCCCCATGATTGTGGGTCCAGATTATCAGTGCAGGAGTGAGAGTGTTGAGTTGAGTGTTGCAATGAAAGATTGGAGACTGGCCAGTATTTATTGGAGTTTAACTATATACAAGAGGAGCGCCAGACAAAGGCGTCCTCTCGGTCCGAGGCGAGTCACACGAGTGCCCCAGTGGAAGTACACGGGATGTTAGTTGTTCGCGCTAACTGGAAGTGCATAAATACATATCGGCGCTGTCCAGATAGCGCTACAATAGAAAGTACATATAAAGAAAACTTTTGCATTATTAATGTTCACTTTAATCGGTTCAAGATGAATAACTATATTGGGAGATGTTTTTGCCAGAGCCTTTTCTCTAATTTTGTTTTTTTTAAATGTGACAATATAATTATCATTTTACAGGTTTTGGGAATAATTGGCTCACTAATGACTATTTTAACAGCATCTTCTCTATTCATCAAGTGGAAACACATAAACGATATCAAAGAACAAGTACACACCGTAACTAATACTAGGAAAATATCTGTCACCATTTGATTTGAAGCGCTTTACCTAGAAACAGTATTATAAAATTAGGGTCTGAAATAAATATAAAAAATCAATATGCCTTCTTTCACTGTGTAATGTCATTGCATGTGGTAATTTCAAATGTGATTTTGATAGATTCCGACAGTTTGATGATTTAACGATAGTTATTTAGTAAAAATAAACATAAAAGTAAGTATAAAAGGTTTTCGTTTCTATTCTCCAATATATTGTGTTATAAAATGGTGGTCTTACACTTGTTACTCTTTATATTTCTACTCAAGAACTGTGAAGGAATATCATCACATTTAATAGAGGACTTTTCAAATCATAAAAATATTCGAAATTTGCTAATTTTCACCTGTGACAATTTTGAAAACGATATTATTCTGTATAAGAAATTGAGTAGAAGAAATTTCTTTATAAATTTTCTTAGTAAATTTGATGAAAGCAGTTTTGAAATTTCATCTGGTAATATTGGAATCATTGTATCATCAAAATGCAATAATTACAATAAAATATTCGACACACGGATATCGAGTAATGTTTTCAATCAAAATTACATTTGGCTCCTGATTGGAGAAAATGTTTTCGCTGATGAGAATATCAATACTTTTAATGAATGGAATATTGACATAAACTCGGAAGTGTACTTTATCCACGAAAACACTGGAGAGATGTTTGAAATCTACAATACTGGTAAATTGAATAAAGGCATTTTAAAGATCTTGCTCATCGGTGAATGGAAGGCAAATGTGGGATATGTAATAAAAGATATGAATTATAAATATGTGAGGAGAATCAATATGACGGGAGTAATAATGAAAAGTATGATTGTGGTAACGAACAAAATAAAAGAGAGATATTTGGACTACCTTACAAAAAGAGTGGATACACACATAGACTCAATGCATAGATACAATTATGCAATCATATCACATTTGAGAGATATTTACAACTATAGGTAAGAAATTTAATACTCAATGAATATTTGATGAGTACATCAAATTATATTTTGCAGTTACAAAATGATGAGAACAAACTCTTGGGGTTATCCTCGCAATGGAAGCTTTGACGGAATGATAGGACAGTTAGAACGTAGATTGATCGATATTGGTGGATCGCCGGCATTCTTAAAAATAGAAAGAGCCAAAGTTGTCGATTTTACAGTCGAAGTCTGGGCATCGAGGTAATGTATTCTTGATTTTTATTTGAAAAAAAAACTCACAGTTGAAACATTTCAGATCATGTTTCATATTTAGACATCCAAAAAGGGAAAATTCTGTTTTTAAAATATATTCTCGGCCACTCGAGAACAATGTGTGGTATTGTGTGCTCATTGTAATGTTCTTCTTTTTGATCTTATTGTATTTGTTATCAAAATCCCAAAAAAATCTCACAGATAGAATAGAATATGATTATTGCAGTACAATTTTTCTACTGACCATTGGCGCACTATTCCAACAAGGTAAATTTATTATTTTATTTTGCTCCTTGAGAGTATATTTTATTCTTTTTTTAAGGAGTCCCAATGGATATTCATTTGATTTCTGCAAGAATTGTAGTCTTTACTTTATTCACATTCACTATTCTGATATACCAGTTCTACTCGGCAAGTATTGTCTCATCACTCTTGATGGCACCACCGAAGACAATTAGAACTCCACAAAATTTATTAGATAGTGATCTAAAAGTTGGTATTGAAGATATTTTATACACAACAGATTATTTTAAGGTAAAAATATGCTAAATTATCTAGGACCTTTTTTATGTTATCATTTTATAATTACTCACAGAGGACTACTGATGAGATTGCTCGAAGTTTGTATGATAATAAAATAATAAAACGAAAACAAACAAACATCTATAATCCAGCATCTGGTCTTGCGCTTGTTAAAGAAGGTGGATTCGCCTTCTATGTCGATGTCGCTGGCGGCTACAAAATTATAACACAAACATTTTCAGAAAGAGAAGTATGCGATCTCACTGAAATACAATTATTACCCCGCCAATTCATGGGGGTAATGGTCCAAAAAAAATCACCCTATAGGAAACTTGTCACATACGGGTAAATGACTAATCAAGTTGTAATTTATTCTTGTTGTAATACGTACCATATTTTTAGTTTGAGGAAAATATCACAAGCCGGATTGATGGCTCGCCAGAGAATCATATGGCATGAAAAGAAACCACACTGTCCGCACAAAGTCTACTTATCACAAATAACAGTATCTATAAAAGAGTTTTTACCGGCACTTTCCTTCCTTGCAGCTGGAGCTTTGGCCTCAATCATAATCCTGACTATTGAAAGGAACTATTATAGATTCACAAATGAAAAATAAAAATTATTTTCTTTCAATTTTATTATGACATAGAAAATAGCTTTTACAGTAAGTTGTAAGAAAGATATATAAATCATGAATTCAATAAATAATTATACAATTATCATTAAGTATTTAGTAGTTTGAGAATTTGATGATTTTTCATAGCGCATTTCTTCCATTCATTATTATGTTTGCGGTGGTTTATTTTATCGTTCTTCTAACATCACAGTCTCTTGAGGACAAAGTTTTAATTCTGATAATGTAGAATCACCACTCATCGCAGTTAACTGGGAAAAAAATATAATTAATGAAAAAGGTTGAATTTAGTAATGGTATAAATCTTACATCTCTCCTAGGCCAGCTAGCAATCACTTTATATTCATCAGTCGGGAATCCTTCAACAACGAGATAGTCCAGTAGTACCTTCAGCGGAGCATTGGCCATGAAACGTCTTTCCAAAGATCGACCGTGCGGGAGTCGGAAACGTATTTTAGTAATAGCTTCTGTACTATCTAAGCTGGGTTCCAACGGCAGACGAGACAACACCAATCGACGATTAGCCTAAACAATAATGTTCGATTATTACTCGTATTCGACATTTAAAACTAAGAGTTACATACTTCTTTTTTTGCTTCGGCTTCTTGTCGCTCAGATTCAATTCTTTGTTTTTCTCTGTTCACTGCCATCTCCTGTTGTTTTTTAGCCTCTTCTTTGGCTCTAAAAAATAATAATATACATAGTATATTTTTCACAGATACTTTTGTGACTAGATTTAATAATATACCTATCTGCCTCCAAGCTTTCTCGATATGCCTCGTCTTGCTCCCATTTAACTTGCTGTCGAGCAGCCCTTTCAGATTCCTCTTGTTCTTCCTCTTCTCGTTTACTCGACCACCTCTCAACAGCTTCGACGAGTTGTGCAAGTAACTCGGGGACACTAACATTACCTAAAACACAATTTCAAATCAATCACTGCGATAAAACAATTAATCAATTATATACCATTAATAACGGAGAATATTTCAGTATTGGAACGTATCCTCATTATGATAATTAGAACAGGAAGTTTTTCAAGGGGAATATTTCTAACAGTCATGCTGGCCACGCTGCCTAGTGTATTTGATATGGACGATAATAACCTGAAAAATTACGGGAATATACCACACTGCTCATTATTTAAAATCAGATTCCAGCTTACATATTTTTATTGGATGGGAAAGTGAGATCCCATCCGTAAACAACAAAATTTGTCATCAATATTTGAAGAACCGATTCACAGCCTAACAACTGAGCGCAAAAAACATTTGACAGAACGCTGCCTTCATGATGAAGATATACTCCCAATAGTCGACGCTGAAAATTAAATCAATTAAAATCAATACAAATAAAACAAATATCATTTTTTCAAAAGCTACATCTTTGGCTGGTTGAATACAGGCTTCTTTGATAGCATTATCTAAGGATCCTTGGAAAAATATGGGATGTTGAGGACCATATCTATCTTGGAATCTTTCAGCAAACTGAATACATCCGATGGTTTCATCGTCTATATTATCTGGAACTAAAATAAAAGACATTCCGGTTAATAGAAATCCTTTTTAAAATTATCGATTCACATTATAATTACTTAAAGGTTCTAATCTCTTCGATTGAACATTATCAACAAATATATCATCATCGGCAGTGAAGCTCTCCGACGCATCTTCAAACTCTTCCACAGAGCTGACCTCACTATCGGAATTATCTATTATTATCTGTAATTATTGAAAAAATTTTAAATGCATGGTGTATGAAACATTATTGTTAATTTCATTGAATAATTACCCGTCTATATTCTTTTTGATGTGGTTTGGAAGCCATTGATCTTTTTAATTGCAGATTATGTTCTGGAAATAATCCACACATCGCCAATACTGTGAGATCTAATTCTGGTATATCAGGCCATCCTGTCCAAACCTGCAATTAATTTATTACAAAATATTCAAAACGATTGTATAAAAAGTGGGGAGTAAACCACAAAAGACAAACAATAATTGTTTAACAACAAAAAGTACTTTATGTGGCTCCATTCAATAGTAATACACAAAATTCTTAGAAAATAACTTCATTTCGATACAAAGCTGAGAAGACAAAGGGTGAACTCAATACTTTTGCAATTTTTGTACAATAAATGATCTATTGTTCGCCATTCGTCATCTCAATTTTTCATATTATAAGTAAATTTTACCTGATGTCTAACTGGAATATCTGTGAGGGCATACACATCAGTTTTGACTTCCAACACTGTCTTTGTTCCTGGAAATACGAGATTATAAGTCTTTCCTTCACAGTTGATATTCAATGTGTAGGATGAAGCCAGGCGTTCCGTAACACTGAAATAAAAATATAAATACAATAATTTATACATACTTATAAGTATATGGTTATATAAAAAAGACAAAGCTTACTTGTCACCGACGGCTTCAGTATCGGAAGTTGTTAAAATGAGTTCACAAGTAAGAGGTAAATTGAGAGAAGCCAGGGTGCAATTTGTTTGCGGCACAGTTGATGTATTTAATGGAGTTAATCCGGTCAATTGTTGCCTGCAAGGGCTCACCTCAAACTGCTCGGCGATACGAATTCGAAGATCACCTATTTAAAAATATTATTATAAATTAATGTTCCTGACTTGTTTGTATTTAAATGAGTTACTCTAATTTTATAGAATATCATTATGTACTTACCCACGGAGCACAATTCTGATACATCAAACTCATGTATCATACCCAAATACTTCACTACGAAGTGAATTCTTCGGGGACTGTGAGCGACAGACGTTGATGGCATATTTGGTACATGATTTTGATCTGCAATCGAACATAAAATTATTCAATAATATTTTTCTAGACAATTGATGAACTCACTCCTGGCAGCAGGTGGCTTTTTTGGTATTATCACCGATATATCTTCATCGATCATCTCAACATCAACATCTTCATTATTGACGGTGTTTTGATTGTGTGAACTCGCAACATCTTGAGGAATGACTCTGCTTATTGCCGACTATAAAAATAACAAAATTTTAACTCGTCATTTGGAAATAAATCCACATTATGCATTACCAAAAGATCCCAATCTGTTTCGTCCAAATGATAAATAGCTTCAGCAACATCATCAATAGCGGTTATACCCTATAATATCAAGCAAAATTAAAAAATGATAAGCAATATTATTAAATATACTGGTCACAGTGACCGTTAAGTAATAGTTAATTGGTATTTTTAGTGCATTGGGTTTTACTTCAGTGTAATTAGAAAACTGCATTGTGAGTTAGGACTTTGATTTAAATAAATTTTTATGTAATTGAAAAATATATTAAAGTTATATATAATATGTAACAAAGCAAGAATAAAAGAATATGATGGTTATAGGCAAATAACTTGTAGGTTGTACTTATTAAGAATTTATCAATTCTTGACATTACAATTAGATTGAAAAAAATTGTGACATCCCAATTAGTAGTAGCAGACATTAACATTAAAAAGGTGAAGACTTGGTAATGATCTTGATTTTTTTTACGAAATAATTAATTATTTTGAATAAAAAGGATCCTTCATTCGCATACATTTTTCATTGTGAAAATTACACTAATTTCTCATTTTTGATATATTGAGTAAACCTTATTTTGGGGAAAATCGTTTCTTATATCATTTATGGATATTATTTAAAAATAAATAAAAATTGAAAAAAATATAAAAGTGATTAAATAATCCACTTTGGTATAACATGACGACGCATATAAATATTTATTTTTTAATACTAACTTTAGAGAAAACTTTAAATGTTTGTTGGATTTGATGATGTATCTCAATTGTGAAGTAGAAAATATCAAGATGAAAGGGACAAAGGAAAGACAATAATAAAGAGAACTAGTGAGAAATGAAGGTGGAAGAGGTGAAGGGATTGACTCGAGGATTGATGTCGAAAGTACCTGAAAGTTGGCCAAGATCTCATCACGCTGTTCAGGCTGATGGTTGGCCATTTCAGTAGTCAGGGGTCAGGAAGTGTCGAGTAGTTGCTTGAATCTGAATCTGAATCTCTCCAGTGGTCGACCGCTGACACTTGACTCACTAATACTAGCACAACACCTGTGTTGCCAGCTGACACCACAAAGCATTTCGAAAACGATTATCATCCTGCAATTCAATAATATTCCACCAAAAATAATTCACAACTAAAACTATTTAATCTTATGTACACTGTTCTTTTAGTTATTGAAGTATCTTATCTATAGATGATCGTATTTGTGATTGTAAGATACTTTTTATAATAAAAATAAACGCAGCTCAAATTTCTTGTCATGAAAAAAAAACAATTAACTTTTAAAATACATTACCAGAATTTATTATTGATTTATCAGGGAGCGTAACCATTGGTGTTGCCAGTAATTGAGATGATGGCGTCGCCAGTGTCAGGTTGACACCCGCCGATCAATAAGTGTGCGACTCCTCGTGGTTTCTCATTCAATGTCTGTGTTAGACTTGGTAAGACCGCCATTTACATTCATAGTCCAAAACATGTAACGCAATATACAGTTTATAATCTAATTTGTGTTATTATACATTAAAAGACTCCCTCGATTGGTGGTCCATATTAAACACAATATGGGGTGAATTCTGATTACGAAATCAATAATTGAATGCTTTAGATGGAATGTTTGTAACATTGAGAAATATATTTTTAGTCCATAGGCGTTTTTGTCTTGATTGTTTGGTATCACACAATACACATTGCCGTTCTATTTTCTTCATCTTGTTAAAATAATTTGTTCAAGATGCCTCTCACGGCTGATCTGGCGGCACAGCAAGTGCAGGTTAGTTTTGATGGCTAATAAATCATATCTAAATAGGCTGACATTATTATTGTATTAATTAATGTTGGATATATTTTAGGAGTGTTTGAGAACACTCCATCGCCTCATATATGATATTGAATCGGAGAGATCCAAGACAGAACACAATTTAGAAAATATCATGAGAACACAAGAAAAAATTTCCACTGAAGAAAATGGAACTCACTATTATGAAGTTAGTATACTTAAATTATATATTTTGTGAATTTAATTTAATTTATTATTTCTTTTAGCAAAAACTAAAAGGTCTATACAAAATTGGTTTGACTGATGCCATACAAGAGGAAGACTTGATTAGAAGTGCTTTGGATAAAATAACTGAAATCAACGCCATCAAAAATGAGAGGAGAATACAGGTTAATAATTTTGATTGGTAATACGTAATTAATCATATTCACAGCCAAAATTATTAAACCAGGCTAGGAACGCTGGCAACAAGGAAACAATCGGCTGCGGAGCTTTGATGAAAATGCTTTTGAGTTCAGCTCAAACTTTACCACTCTTCATCAGTAAGCCGGGTGAAAAGCCACCGCCATTATGCGGAGCCGTTCCAGCCGACTCGACTTACATAGCCAAGGTTTTTATTTCTCCAATTATAAACACTCTTCGAGTTATGAATGTCTCATGTTTGGTAAATTCTAGAGCGGTGACATGGTCGCAGCGCTGGTGAAAGTATCTGATAAAGAAGAAAACTGGATTTTGGCCGAAGTAGTTAGCTGGAATGCGGCTCAAAGTAAATACGAGGTAATGATTTAATTTAATTTTTTTTTCAATTAAACTACCTCTTTTATACCAATTACATTTTTTCTAGGTTGATGACATTGATGAAGAACAGAAGAATCGTCATGTTTTATCAAAACGAAGAGTGGTTCCTTTACCGCTTATGAGGGCCAATCCACAAACAGATGAGCATGCATTGTTTCCTAAAGGATCCGTCGGTTAGTGAATATATATTTTACAACTGGCATACTTGGAATTTCTTAACACAATATTCATTTCAGTAATGGCTTTATATCCCCAAACTACTTGTTTCTATAAAGCTGTAGTGAATAAGTTGCCACTTTTGGCCGGTGATAAATATGAGGTTTTGTTTGAAGACTCGTCGTATGCTGACGGTTATTCACCACCAGAAAGAGTGGCTCAACGCTACGTTATCGCCATCAAGGAGGGAAAAGGACGATCCAGCTGACCTTCAGCCCCCAATTCGGCTTGTTCATCACCTTTATCCGAATGCGGTAGCGAACCTGGCTACATTTTATAGACAATTTTTTACAACTACTTACCTTTTGTATATTTTTATAATCAGAACTGTTCACTTTATCCATGGGATAAATTCAGAGTTTATTATGTAAATAGTTTTTAAGGTTTTACATTTAGATCTCAATAAATGTACATAATTATTTAACAATTAAACACTTTTGTATATATAATTTCGTTTATTTAAACCTTCATATTTGACATATTTCTTATATCATTGTCCATATTTCTTTTAACATGTTTAAAAAAAAAAAAAAATACTTACCTTAAAATCTCCGTTTTAATGTTTCCATACAAATATCACTAAAAGTGATTCCGGTGATAGCAGTAAAAAAAAAATACAAAGAAAATAATAAATGCAAATACAAAATTTGCAAGATTGAATCTCGCAATGTTTAACTTTTTCTAAAAAAAAGTTTTCGTGCAAAATGTGTTTGTTTTTTTACAAAATAAAAAGAGCTAAATTGTAGATGAACAAAATGAGACAGAAAACCCCAGCGCCCACATACATTACCGATAATGATCACAGCAAATATAGACGGTGACCTAGATTGCTGAAATGTGGCAAAATACAACATCAATGACATAATAAAATCAAAGAAAAATACATTACAGACCTCTCGGAATGTAACCGGGCGACTTGCATTTTTTGTCGCATCTTTTCACATCACATGTTTGCTCATTTATTTATTCCGAGTAATTAAATCGCATAATTACAAATGGAAGTTATCAAGTGAGTTTTTTTTCTATATAACACAGTACATAATATACATTGTTAATCTATTATTGAACTCACTGTCAATAGTAAAATATATAACGGTCATTCACATTATTCAACCGTTGTAACAAACATTACAAAATACTATCCACTAAATTTTTAACACTCTCACTTCAATACAATACAACCTGGTTTTTTTTTTTAATTTACAATCAAACAGTTGAACACTTCTCATACTACATTGAAACTAAATGCATATATTTAACAGGTTCCTTTTTTAATTATCATTGTGTACATATTTTCGTTTCATAAGTATATGAAATATATATTAAAAAAAAAAATTTACTTAAGAGCAATGAAGAAATAGAAGTCGGATACTAAATAAACAAATTCAAACTGTGTTCGTAGAATATTTTGCTGTAAAAGAAATAATTATGAGATGTCCTTGGCAGTGTGTTGAGGTACTCGGTTTACTGTGATCGTGAAAGCTGGAATGGTGGTTTTCTTGTTAAAAATCAGTAAGGAGTATATCCATAGTACGCCCCCCGTCTATAAGACCTGAAAGTGCGAAATAAGTATACATTTTCTAAGTATAATTAATATGCAGGTATAGTGGACTTCGATAATCCGAATAAACCCTTCCTCTTGAGATTTTTTTATATATTGCTAAGTAATATTCGTCAAAGCTTTGTTAAAATAATCATAGACTTTTTTATGTATACTAATTATGCAAATGCCTTTCGAGTATAAATTTAGGGTGTTCGGATTATCGAGGTCCTATGGTAGGTAAAATATGGAATAAATCAACTTTTATATCTTTTTTCTAATATTTTCATTGAACATTTTTTTTACATTATACATTGTGGAATTGTTAAATACATAATTTTAATATGGAATTCCACGAATGTTGTCAATTATTTTTTTTGTACAAACACATATGAAGGAACACACCTCGGTCTTCGCAAGGGTCTGCTAAAACCTCCGAAACCACCAAAACCCCGAACTGCACCTCTACCTCTGCCTCGAGATCCTCTTGGGAATCTATTTGTGCTGGAGATTCCAGGGTTGTTTGTCCTCTTAGGCATAACCTGGTATTATTAATATAATTATAAATAAATTCACCACTTAATTTTTATTTAAATAATCTGAAATTATAAAAAAGGGGACCGACCTTAATCTGTCTACCTCTGAAGAGTGAGTCATCCATCGCCATGGCTGTTTGTACACTGTCTTTGTCACCAAATTCAATATAGGCGAATCCTTTAGGGTGCCCGTCAAATTTGTTACATAATATAGTTACTCTAAATATTGAACATTAATTAATTGAAAATAAAACATGAATATTTTTATGAAATATAAATTGTACCGATTAATAGATCCACATCCATGGAAATGTTCTTCTAATTCTTCAGCCGTCGCACCATAATCAACATTACCAATATACACAGACCTATTATCTACTTCGACTCGCTCGTCAAGTGTCATAGTAGGTCTAGCTAAAATATGGAATTGGAAAATAATTAATTATAAGGGGAAAAAAGTGTGGTCTATTACTTTCCGATAGACATAAAACATATGGCAAAAAATATAATATTATAAAAATTTTACTCATTCCAGGTGGACTTCCTAAAGACATCTGTTTATCGACTTCCGTTTGGAGAAGTTTAAGTTTTTCGGCCTCCTCTTCCATTTCCCTGACGCGGGCTTTAATAGCCGCCAACTCAGGATCATCGCTACCATCAGCACCTTTCAAGTCACTCTACAAACATTATCTTCATAATTTATCGGCCGAGTGAGACAAAATCGACAATAAATTAAAAAAATCTTACCTCACTAAAACTGGAATCTATGAGGTTTGAATTCCCATTACTTTCTCCTTCCAAATGTTCATCACCGTCACCAGTCAACATATCATCTGAATCTGCCATTTTAACTGCATAAAAATAAATATAGGTATTTTATTGATAAATTAATTTCTTTTCCACAATATTTATTTCACTCGGTGACCATAACAATAAGTTTTTGAATTGTCTCAAAAGTTTGACACGTCTACATATTTAGTAGTTATATACTTGTCACCAATCCTATATCTGGATAAATAGATACAATTGTATTCGTCGATTGGGTAATGTCTAATCTAATTGACGAACAGTGAACTACAAACGGATTAGGTATTTATAGTCTGAACCGGCGCCGGTTTGTCTGGTGAAAAACAGTGCAAAACTACTTTTAAAAGAATATAAATCAATTATAAATGAATCGTTTTTGTACTGGCTACTGCTACAGATCTTGAATGCTCAGTCAGAATATCGAACAAGTTAAAAATAAATAACGGGAAAGTTCAACTGTCAAACCGGTTCATAACCAAGAGGGCCGACAACTAACTGTGGTCTGTTAGTGAAGTAGGCGTGGCTTGTCGCTGGAGGAGTTGTGAGTTAGTAGAGTTAGTATTTGTAGTAATAGTAATATTCGTAGTGCGACTACTGAAGGCGACTCACTGACCAGGATTACTCGGATTGCTGGCGGCCGCTGATATCAACACGGTGACGCCACTCCGCGCCTGTCACTAAACACTGGTGTTGCCACGGACCGATGTTATTCCATATATTTATTACCATTAACCATCATAATAACAAATTCAAATATCATATTTATAAATAAAAAAAATCTGTCTAGGTACATTTAGCATTTATTATAATAAAAAATCTTCACCTGGGCCAAAAAATCTAGTATGTCAAGAGTTTCCTAGAATATTCATTCTAGAGATTTTGGTATGTCACAAATCAAAGCCTAGGAGTTTTTGCACAAATATGATTACGCACTTTACAATTTTCAAATAAATAGAAATAGTTACTACTAGTAGTTCCTAATTTGAATTCACCGGTTATACCAGAACGCTCTGTTTTAGAATAGTTCGTTTATGAGAGCAATTTAATTATTTTAATATTGTAATGTAATATTCCTACATATATTGTTAAAAGATATGTAATGGTAAACTTACTAATTAAATCTATCAGTACCTCTTCCATAGGAACATCGCTTTTTACCTTTTTTAGATTTGGTTTTGAAGTTTACCAATTGTGAATACTTGTATGTATTTTTAGAGAACTTTACTATAAAAACCTGTTATAACTTTTTTTTATAATACAAACTAATATAAAATAATTTCTTTCAACATATTTAAAGGATATTAAACTTTGAAGTAAAATGAACTCCTGAACTCTGGCATTTTCGACATCAAATGCATAAATTCTGTTGGTCCACAACTTCCAACAATTTGTAATTCAAACTCTTCCAAGATCTGAAAGTATAGAATGATAATGACCGATGTAAGATACATTCATAAATAATAATAATATATAGTTACAGTCTCAGCAATTTTATATTTTTCGTTTTTATTCAACATTCTAGAGTTGAATGTCCCATCATACGTTAGTCTATCGACGATTTCTATTAGATCTTTTTTACTTATTTCCCTATCATTATCCAAATCTGAAATTAAAATTGTAATAAAAAATGGGAATATACGAATTGTTTAATAATGTTGATCGAACCAAATATACGAAATGCCCAAACAGCTTTGACTTCAGCTGGACAGTTATCACTCATAACAGAACACATATCTAGCATATCTTCAAAAGAAAAGCAGTTGTCTTGATCTTTCGAAAATACATGGAAAATTCGATCACAGAATGGGTTGTGCTAAAATTGTGTCACAAATTTTGTATGTTTTACAATAGTACAACATTAAATAGATGATTACCTTTAGCTCAGGAAACATTTCCACAATTTCAGTTTGATGGAATCTGTAATTATAGTCGTATTCCATCAATTCTGGGCCAAGAGAATAAAACTTCTTGAATAGACTGCAATCATATTCCATAGAGAAAATAATCTTTTAATTCTTATGTTGAAGTCTTGTAAATAAGAACGTTGAACTCGATAATATTCCAATTAAAGTAAGAATACTTGCAAGAATTTTGTATGTTGAATATATTATAAGAATATTTCGAGAAATAAAGCCAAATAAGTATATTTATTTTATTCTATAGGAAAAAAATGCCAATATGTCAAGTTCACATTTCTTATTGACAATAATTCAAACATAATACATACTACAAGATTTCTGAAGTAGTCAAATAGGTCAACTCCATGTATTCAGTCAAAAGATCTTCGGTCAAGATACTATTTTTCATTGAATTACCCATCTTCAAAACAACCGATGCTATTTGCTACACTTTTGTCAAAACTACATAAAATATATTGAATTGATTATCAATGAAAAAATACGTTATCAGTAATCTGATAACACATATTAGTCATTCTGCTACAAATACACATTCTGTTAAATGAATTAAAAATAAAACTCAAGTTATTTTAAGTACTTGATATATTCTTCATTGCATCACTAATATACATATTACAAATAAATCACATTTATTTCTTGTTCAAAAAAAAAAGAAGAGAAAACACAGTTATTTACAAAATTAGTTATAGAACAACCTATTTACAGAAATATTTAATATTTACTGCACATATTTTTATAAATAGCTTATATTATTATTGTATTAATTTATCACTAAAAAACAGTGCAGGATTGTGTGTTAAAACTTAATGAACAAGAAATCCAAAATACAGTGAAAGTCCAATTATCCGATAAAAGTGTACTAGTCAGTTTTTCGAATTGATTCTAAAAAAGACAGAGACTGAATCTGTATTGAGGGATAAAAAGCATTCATTAGTATTATTATTGTAGTTACCTTGTTGGATAATTCATTTTTATTCTTAGAAATTAACCAGTCAGGAAGAAATAAATAAACTTTGGCCATTACGTAATTTTGAAAGAATTTTAGGTAAACAATTTAAATTTAAAAAAAAACAAACAAGATAAGCATATATAAAAAAAAAAAAATAATCATAAATAACAAATCTAAGCAAAAAATCTAGAACACACACATTTGAAATAGAAAGTGAAAAGGAATATTGGAAAAAAATATAGTACATTATTGGATTTATTCGCAGAATTTTTTTTACTACATTTGAGGCAATATTCTAGAATCATAAAATTCTTGTGTTACACATAAAAATATATTATCTTTTTTTTTTTACATAGTATGCAGGATTGATTTTGTATATTAATAAATTAAAATAACAATATTATACTGCTGAATGCAATAAAACCGAGTCTAGTGAATTTTATTTAAAATCATCTACTGGATACATCATCCATGTTGTCAAATGAGATTTGTCTTCGCGCTCTAAGTTTTGCACTCTCTTTGGTCGAGACATTTTTCTTTTGAATATGAACGTCAAAGGTGTTGGTACTTCCGTTCGATCTGGAGTCAATATTGACAGTTTTGTCCTGCAAAACAGATTTGACCACACCGACGGCTGCTGAATGCTCAACTTTGGCACACTTCACATCACCATAGGAGTTTTCACTATTCTTGAATGTTGTAGATGATTTCACTCCGTCTAAATTGGACGCTGGAGGAATATATCCCGAAACCTTTGATGAAACACAACTGTTTTGCCTATTTTGTTCCTCTTTAAATATTTCTTCTACTGCTTTTCCTTTTATCACAGCAAATACGTGTTGTTTTGCAATTCTTAAAGGAAATAATTAAAAATTGTGAATTTTTTTTTAACATGTTTTGGAAGAATGAATTAGGACGAAAGGACTATAAGAATACACATAAAGTAATGTGCGAATGGCTTCATATATCAACCACCCTAATTATTCCCAGTAATGGTCATCTCTTATTACTATTATGCGTATATGAATAGAGCCTGGTAGTATTGGTTTACACCAGCTCTATTCCTATACACACCACACACGTAGACTTACACTATTATATTGTATTCCGATAGACCGGGCCAGCCCTAGAAGTGGGGTAGTGGCTGTCACAGTATAATATAGTATAGTTGTATGAAATATTATCAATGATTAATGGATTATTTACCTGAGTAATGTTTCGCTAGTGGAGGTCATAGGAGTTCTCAAAGCCTGAGCATTAGAGGGTAAAATACAAAGTTTTCTAACTAATCTTACTAATACGGAAGCATGTTGTTTAAAATCATCATTTGTGTGTACAATTTTATGTCCTCGCAAAGCTTCAGCAACAGCCCAAAGAAGTTTCTGAAATTTAAAATGCATTTACAATTCAAATATATTAAATTATAAACAAGGTGATTTTAAAGAGACAAACTTTTCTATGGATGTCACTAAGCTCTCCTTTGGATGTTAAACATTCAGATGCTCTTCTTGTTATTGATTGTGAACTATTTACGGAAAAACTATCTTTTACTTTATCACCACTAAATGAAAAACTCTTTTGTATTTTAGGCTTTATGCAGCTGAATCCGAACAAGTCATCATCTGGGCGTTCACGTTTTCGGGAACCACTCCCTGCACTTTTGTCAGATTCATTTTTATCAGACAATTTTGGCGATCCAAATAAGGCTCGTTTTGATTTCACAGCTCTAGATGTTGACGGTTGACATTCATCGATGGTTTCATCCGGACTCATGAATAATGCTCTTTTTGACGTTTCTCTCGTGGGTTGTTCAGCTGCAATTTGACTCCGTCTTATGGCACGTTTCTTTTGTGAACTACTGGGTGTTTTTTTTCCCGGCGTCTTACGGCCGGGAGTCCTCCTCCCGGGCGTCCGTTTAGTTCTAGGGCTCTTCCATCTCGAACGACATGGCATATTTGGAAATTTCCTGTGAGGGAAAAAGCTTTTAATCAAAAATTTATTAGTGGATATTTGTTTTTATTCTGTAAGTAAAAAGATATGAAAATCAATAACTTACTTCCTATCAATAAGTATTTGCCTCTTGGGCAACTGAGATGATTCATGTAAACTCATTGCATTGCAGAAAGCTGTTCTTCGACGAGCTAAGTGACTAAGTCTTCGTCCAGGAGAATAACCCGCTGCTTTAGATTGTCTTTTCAACTGACTAGAATTACCATTATGAATAGCAATACACGATGATGCAGTTTCACAGCCAACAAAACGAGAAGTATATCGAGAAAGCAAACAGTCAACTTGTTCTGAATGCATTGTAGAATTATAACTAAAATTATGATATTATTATTACATACAAGGTCATTAATCAGCACTGCTGAATTTTTATTTCTATACTTACTGAATACCATAATGTCTGCAATGCAAGATTTGGGGCCATGGAGTATTTTTGGCCATTTCTTCAGTTGCATTGATACGAAGGAAACCATGGAAGATCTTTGATGGTTCAGGTACATTTTTCACATCATCACATGAGTGGGTTGCCGACTCAAAAGCTTCAGTGATAGTATTTTCGAATGCATTACCTAAAGATTCTACCATAACCGGATCTAAAGATGAGTCTTCTATTTGTCTAGGTGGAGTTGAAGCTGCAGTAGTATAATTAGATGCTTCACTATCATAACCATTTTCATTGAATTGCACTTTTTCTTCATTGAACATGGGAAGATTCTTTTTATACAAATTAAGTATTTCCACTGCAGTAAGTTGTGAAATAGTTACTGATGGTGGAGGTAAAACGCCTTGAAGGGTTTTCTAAAATTATAAATATAAAGTTTAGATTCAATGATGTACAAATGAATAGTATTTTATTAACCTCAAGTTTTTTGATCATCAAATTATCAGATTTCTCAAATTGCTTCATGATAAATTTCATCTTCAAACAATCAGGTTCAGAAACATCATCTTCATAGGAAAACAATTCTGGAGAATGAGCACCACTATCAAAGGAATTATGGAATGATTCTTTACTAGAATTCGGACAAAGAGTTTTTTCAACATCTTTGAGGGTTGTGTCACTATCTTTAGGGCTGGAAATATTTTCTAATCTATGATCAGTCTCTTTTGGTGATGAAATTCCAGTGAGGTTCGATGATTCGTAGTTTAAATCGGTGCCATCTAAAACTGGTTCTGATATTTCATCTGCACAATTAAGAGTCAAATTAAAACTACTCTTTGATGTATCGATGGGGGCAGATTCCTTGATTTCACTATAAGAATTACAGTTTAGTTGAATGTTGTCTATTTTTATATCAGAGTTATTCTGTAAAGGCGTATAGCTTAAATCTGGTTGTGTATCATTTCTAATAGGATGTAAATTTTTCAAATGTTTTAAAGTTCCATTGAAAGTGAGATCATTTTTAGGAAGTTTGAATACGTGGTTCACTGCATAACTGCAGCCCGGTACTACTATGGGAATAGAATTTTCACTAACTAGGTCATTGTGGAAATTATTATCTATTGCATTATTGCTATTCTCCATCGTGAGAAAACTAGTCAAGGAAGGCTTAGGATCGGGGATGCTGTCGGAATGCTTAGACTCTTCTCTGGATGTTGAATCCATTTTGACAATATCCTTTAGTGAACAATCTTTCAATTCTTCTGATTTATCATCCGAGTTGACTTCAATATGATCACTGTGCACACTTCTATTTTCATTCTGGTGATTAAGCAAACTATCTGTATCGCTAAATGAATCTTTCGGAGGGTAATCGGCAGGCACATCGTTTTGTACATTTTGATTGTGTTTGAAGGCACCAGTTTCTATCGTAGACATTCTAGAGAATTCGTCATCTTCTATTCTAACGTGAGCGGCGGTTCCGATTATCACATGATCTGTAGTGATCGATATATTGTGGTTGGAGTTTTCCATTTTTAGTCTATGGAAACTACTGCTGGGACCGAACAGTTGGTAAGGCATATGCGATTCAGCATCTTGGCAGTGATAAATCTGATAATTGCTCACAACAGTTTCACAACTTGTATCTGCATCCACGAGTGATCCATCCATCTTGTGGAGAGAGTCATAATTTCTAAAAAATAAAAAAAATTGCACTTTTGTAATATATTGAAAAAAAACCCGTTTCGAAAGTGCAAACATATGTAGTCTAAAAAAATTAAATTTTAAGTATAATGACAAATTATGATGAGGCGAGTTGTCATAAAATATTAAAAAATCACGTACGTAGATCGCGATAAACATAATCAGAGACGTGTAGAATAATAATAGTGATGAGTCGGTACAATAACGTGCAATATTGCTAGATTAGCCTTAAATGATCTTTTGGACAGTCATAATGATGAACGGTGGCACTTACCAGCATTACAGCGTATAGTCAGCGGCAATAGCAGAGCCGTGTGTGACTACAGTACAGGCAGGACTGTGACTATGACTATTATTATGACTATGACGATGACTATGACTGTGACTATGACTGTGACTATAGCAGTGCCACTACCATCACCAGTCAGACCACCCCCGCCTAACACTATGAGGCCTATCACCTATCACTAGTCCAGCTCCTCCAGTCAGACTACCTGAATCTACAACCGACAGACAGACACTGCTTCTCAAAGTGTATACCAAATACTCGCTATGTATGTATCGTACACGAAATTATATTACTTATTATAAAAATAAATACACAGATTAAATAAAAAGTGCGTATATAATATAAAATAATTGGTAGTGAGTTATGAAATAGCTATATTATGGTAACCTAAATTACAATTGCGACTTTTATAAAAAATTTGACTGAAAAAAGCTCTACGCGCGTACTAAGAATCAGTTCAAAACTTTATAATAAAATTTCACTTGTAATTACACAATATTAATAATTAGCAACATACATATATTTGATCACTTTTTAAATGGCAATCATAAAAAGAAGTTGTCAGAGGTCAACTTAAAATCCGGTTTGTCGTGGAAAGGTAGCTTTTCTCTACTCTTCGATTAAAAATGTCGCTAACTTTTTATCATTTTGCACCATCGAGTCCCAGTAGAGCAGCTCTCCTTACAGCGAGGGCATTACATTTAGAACCACAGGTTTTTTAACTCATTTGTTAAACGGCCAATTCTAAAAATATCCGACTTAAAAAATAAATGGTTGTTCATTGAAAGGTAGTAGTGATCGACTTATTCAAGAAGGAGCAGTTAAATGATGATTTCATAGCAATTAATCCCCAACACTGCATCCCTACTTTGAAAGATGGTGACTTTGTGCTGTGGGAAAGCAGAGCTATATCCGCCTACTTGGTTAACAAATATGCCAAGGACGATACTTTGTATCCCAAAGAGCCTCAGCAGAGAGCTTTGGTGGATAAGCTTTTATATTTTGATCTTGGCACTTTCTATACAAGAATAAGGGCAATTGCCGTAAGTTCTTCAATATTACTTCACGAATAATTAAGAAAAAATCTTAAATGTATTATAAATTGTAGTATCCCGCTTTGTTCCAAGGTGAAAAAAAGGTAACTCAGGAAAAGAAAGATTCCGTCAATGAAGCTTTGTCTTGGATAGAAAAATTCTTAGAAGGCAACAAGTATTTTGGAGGAGAAAATTTTACCATCGCCGATATTTCTTTAGCCGTCTCTGTATCCACTTTGGTGGTATGTTTTTTTTTATAGAATTTTTATTGCCATTGCAATTTTACATATTTGAAAAATATTATGTTTAGGCTATCGGATGGTCCTTGGACAAGCATCCTGGAGTGCAAAAATGGTACGCCTTGTGTGCCGAAAACATACCTGGTTTTGAAGAGAATTTGCAAGGTGCCAGCGTTTTCGGTGAAGCAGTAAAGAGCAAACTTGACGCTGGAGAAATTTGAAAGAAATTTGCAGATTTGTAACCCCATTTCAAAATAAATGCATTTATTTTTTCAATTTATATTTTTTAATTACAATAAAAAAATATATTTTGCCATTGAAATTTGTATTTTATTCAAATAACGCAACTTGACAAAATTGGAATAAATAATACTAAAATTAATGGTATCAATGACGAACTGCAGCTCTATTAGAAATGTAGATCGCTGAGAAGTTAATTAATTCATTTTCCTGACGAATCTGTTCATAATGCTGAATGTGGTCAAACCATCGGGAGATGTTTTTATATTTCTCCTTATCAGACGGAGACAAACATTTCTAGAAGCAAAAAATATTCACATTAATATAAAGTCAAACAAGATACACAAAATCGTTTATCTTATTTTATATGACCCCTGAGTGTTAGCTGAATTGCTATTTTGAGAATTCTATATTTGATTAATAAAATGTCTTATTAACTTACGAATTGGTCGTGAAGCAAGTAATAAATCACAATATCGGCAAGGCTTTTACTATATCCGACTAAATATGAACATGATTCCAAGTAAATGTTGAGCTCCTAATATAAAATAAGTTAAATTACTAATAATATTATCATTTAAAAGATATGATGTTTTTAATATGCTGTACTTACATAAAATACGAATTTCCAATGCTGAGGATCACTGTTCATTTGAGAAGCGTGTACAGATGCAAATTCCAACCATTGATAAATTAACAATCGTTGTTCTTCATCATCCCAATACTTCTGATTACTTTTAGAACATAAAGTCAGTATTGTTGGTATGAATCCGGTATGTTCCACATTATTACACTTGATTTTGGCCTCCTTTAATAAATCAATAATTGGTTATGACCTCTTCGTGGAAAAATATGTTTAACGATAAAAATAGCACCTGTTGAGAGCAAGTAATTTTACAATTGGCATTTGATCCATTTAGAATAACTTTTTGTAAATTATTTAATATTTTGTCCATTTTATTGGATTTACAAACGTCAAACGTGTTGAATAGTGTTGACCTTTAAAAAAGTCCTTACGAATAATATTTATTATTACATTACAATCTAGTGAGTTTCTAAGTTTTGCTGGTATATAAACACAATGTTCATGATTAACACTTTTAATATTATGCGTTAAGTACAATTTTTGGTAAATTTGTAATCTCGTGTTTAATTTATTAGAATAGCAATACTCGTTGAAATGTCAGAATTCCAATAAAATGACAGCGGTTGGAAAATGGCTTACAACTGTTGGATTAGAAATACATGTGCAGGTTTACCAATTTTTTATTATTTATATTATAATTATTTATATTACCAATTTTTTTAAGTGCATTTAATAAAAATAAAATAAGTTTTAATATTGGTTTTGTAATGTGTAAACTTTAAATTTATTCATTTATATTCTAATCAGAAATAGACTTATAAATAACTTTAAATTAATTAATGAGAAATTTGTAATTCTTTATATATTTTCGTATTACAGAACTGATTATGATTGATTTGCTCTATTTTTAGATTGCAACGTTGTCAAAGTTATTTTCCGGTGCAAGTGCTCAATATGGAGGATTAGCAAATAACAATGTAGCATATCTTGATGCTGGTTTACCGGGAACTCTACCTGTTCTTAATCGTGGAGCTGTTGAAGCTGCCATTCGCGCATCGGCTGCTTTAGGTTGTCGCACTCGTCCCAGATCAACATTTGAACGCAAACATTATTTCTATGCTGATCTTCCGACTGGATATCAAATCACCCAACATCGCGATCCAATTGCTGTAGATGGGATTATGAATTTTCAGGTAAGGGTATATTATTTTAATATTGATTCTAGATTCTAAAAACATAATTTATTTACAGGTTTACACTCCTGGAGTTCATAAAAGCGCATATAGCAAATCTTCACGTATACAACAAATTCAACTGGAACAAGACAGTGGTAAATCTCTGCATGATTATGAGTCTGACAAATCGTTGGTCGACCTAAACCGAGCAGGAGCACCGCTTATCGAAATTGTCTTTGATCCAGATCTAGAGGTTTATTTGATTTCTATGAAAAAAATTCTATTAAGTAATTTTTACATGAATTGTTAGGATGGTGAAGAGGCAGCTTCACTCATAAAAGAACTCCACCTTATCCTTACAAGATTACAAATATGCAGTGGAAAAATGGAAGAAGGAGCTCTTCGTGTTGATGCAAATATATCTGTTCGCCGTGAAGGAGATCCACTAGGAACAAGAACTGAAGTAATTTATTTTCACATTAGTACCTGCAATGTTTTCACTATACTGTCCTAAAATTTTAGATAAAAAATATTGGGTCTATTAGAGGTGTAGCAGGTGCCATAAAGTATGAAGCACATCGTCAAATAACTGTAATTGAGTCGGGAGGTATTGTGATGAATGAAACCCGAGCATGGGATGCACTTTCTAAGAAAACTGTACCCATGCGAGATAAAGAAGTAAAACAAGATTATAGGTGAAAAATCATACTATATATAAAATTTATAAAAAATAATGACTCTTAATTTTCATAGATATATGCCTGAGCCAAATTTGCCCCCTCTCATATTGAATATGACCGACATGGATGATCCTAAACATGTCTGCGTTAAGCCTTTAGTTGATTCTATACCTGAGCTGCCTGAAGAAACCCGCCAAATCCTCATGAACAAATATCAATTGTCTTCTGAATATGCCATACAGTTTGTGAATGAAGATAAACTACTAAATTATTTCTTAAAAATTGCTGAAAATACAAAGAGAAACCCGAAAATTATCAGTAATGTGCTTCTTATAGAACTCAGAATGATCTTAAACAAACAAAAATTATCTCTTAGTGATTGTCAATTACCTGCAGAAGTTTTTGCAGAAATCATTGATTTATTAGAAAATAAAACAATCAATTTACACACTGTTCGTAAAGTCATGGATATCATTATAGGAGGAGATTCAACTTCTCCGACTGAAATAGTCAACAGTAGGAATTGGATTTTATGTAATGACGGTACCAAATTAGAGGAAATTTGTCAAAATGTTATTAATGAGAACCCGAAACTTGTCAAACAATACAAAGCGGGGAAAACTAAAGTGCTTAAAGCTTTTCTTGGTATCATCGCAAAAAGCAGTGACAGTATTATAAATATGAAAGAGGTCCCTGATAAACTTGAAGAGCTATTAAAAAAGTAAAATTGTTATGAATTATTGAATTGTTATATTATTGAATAAAATGTTTTTCACAATGTTAATTTATTTTGTGTATTCAATATTTTTTACGGAAAGCTTTTTACTCAATTCTTCACAACATTTAATTTGGTTTACATGATATGAAATGTTTCCAGTGCTGTCGGTATTCCTGACATTGGCTGCTTCTTTGTCTCCCGGTGCTAAAACAGGATATTGTGGATCCACCTAGAAAAATAATTTTTAAATAAATGTGTATGTATAATTAATATACAATCGCAACAAATTCTTACTGATTCCAGTCCTCTTAATTGGTTTAGTAAATCACTCATTCTCCCTTCGAATCCTGGAGCGAATTTCGAAGGATCAATTGCGACAAAGCATTGACCTAGATCAGCTTCATCACTGTTAGATTCGTGAGACCACACCCTTATATGCGGTCCGTACAAAGATCCTAATAAAATGAATGACTACAATATTCTAGATATATGTTACGTTGTTATGTGACCTTTTGACTTAAAATACCTGAGAGAATTCCGCAGAACAATTCCACCATTGCTCCTAAGCCATATCCTTTATAACCGGACGTCTTTTCTTCACTTCCCAAAGGCATTAAACATTTTGTATCGAATGCTACATTTGCATCTGTCGTTGCCAAGCCATCGGGCCCCTTTTACAAAATGCATTTGATAATTAAAATTGCAATATTAATACAATTAGTTTTATAATACATACTTGCGCCCAACCAACTGGGATAGGTTCATTTTTTAATTTTTGAATTTCAATCTGAAAAAAAAAAAAAAATAAGTCGTGGCCCATGAGGGGATTGAACCCGCGACCTTCGCGTTATTAGCGCGACGCTCTAACCAACTGAGCTAATGGGCCGTTGCTTTTGGAGACAAAATATTGCTATAAACCCACATGAAGACATGTGTGCTAAACATTTTTTTTAAATTTTATAACATATTACGTAATTTGATTTCACCTTTCCGACGGCAACCGCAGTTGTTGCCATATCCAGTAGAAATCGATCTCCGTTTTCTGCAGGTGCTCCCACCGCAATCGGATTCGTTCCCAAAGCGGCCTATTTTAACAACAAATCGATGAATACTGAATTTATAATTTAAATTAAAAAAAACAATAGATAGTGACCTTCTTACTTCTCGTGGGAGCCATGAGAGGAGACGTGTTAGTGAAGGACATACCGATCATACCAGATTTCATAGCCCTCATTGCATACCATCCTGCTATTCCATAATGGTTGGAATCTATTCACATTCACAGAATTATATTATTGCTCTTGAATTGTATACAACACGTCTTTTATTGAACTTAAAATAATTAAATCTAAGGAATGGTACATTAAATGTAACAACTACGCCTTCAATAATGGTCCAAATCCGCTAGTTAAACTTTTCAAGTTTGAGAATCTTGCATATTTACTTATTAGGTGATTGACCGCCTGATTTGAATTTGTAAACCAAGCACGGTACAGCGTAATTTCAACCAAAATGCACTACGCACATTGCAAGTAAACAACAATACCTTGTTGACGAATTTGTACATGAAGCAATGCGATGACATCATAAAGTGAGCTCATACTTGTTTATTGTAAATATTAATAATACCGAAGATTCTCAAGCTGTCATAATAAATTATTTTTTATACGAACAAAAATCTTAGGCTTCCTTTAGTCTATTTTTATAAAGATCGTATTGGAATTACATAATAGCCTTTAAGTTATTTTAAGTTTAATTAAAGATAGGTAAAAAAAACATTACGTTTTGCCACGACCCATCCTACACCAGCTTCTTTGGCTTTCTTTACAGCCAGGTCTGTACAGAAATTACCGACTGTAGCCCCCAAAGCTCCTGAACCATCTATCCAGGCTGTGGCAGCCGATTCTTTGAGTATTACTGGTTTAGCAGATGGTTTGCAAGCCCCTGATAGAATGTCATTTACGTACATCACTGTGAATTGAAACAAATCAATGTTGAGAAAATGCGAGACGAATTTTCATATTCCTATGCATAAAGTAGTGAAGCCTTACGAAGTCTGTTCATTCCATGGCTGAAATGTCCTTGCCTATCAGCTTCCAGCATCACAGCTACTTGTTCTGCAGCAGCACTTCGTGGAGCACCAGCCTTCTCCAAGCAGTCTTCCATGAATCTTCGAGCTTCATCTTGCTTCACCAGTACCATTGTTACTTCAATTACAGAGCAATTAATCAGTAATTGTACATCGAGAAGCATGATCTAATTCCAGTGTATATCAACACATAACTTTATTTATCAGGGGATAAGGTGGCTACAAATACTGTAGTCATGTGTTCTAATCCCACCCAAGTAAAAAAAAAATTACAACTGGGAGATCAAGAATAACATTAAAAAAATCTCTTGATCCAGGTTTACTACTGATATCCTGAATTGTAAGATAAATACTAAGGCGATTATTAAGTCGGGCAGGGCCCCACATATAAATAGATAACATTATTATTTCATTTTACATATAATATATTTGTACCAGATGATGAATTATCATAACCGGTTAACTGAAGGACATTGGAAGACTCGGCATTTAAAAAAAAACTAAATAAGAACGAGATTCTTCTTATTCAAGCAATATTCTAGAATGTGTTGAATAAATAAAATTACACACTTGTAATGTATTTGATGAGATGTTCGCGAATACACGCGTGATACGATTATTAAAACACGAAAACAATCGCATAATTATTAAAAAAAAAATGTAGATATAAAATTAAAATCAAAGTAGCACAATAATTATACAGGCCCACGTGATAACCGCTAAAAGATAATGGGCATTTTTTTTTCAAAACAGTGTATTTAAAATAATTAGCTATTTATCGTGCAAGTGTATTTATCATGGAAATTATAAAAAAAATTAAAATTCTTACCTTCACTCATTGTGGAAAATCTTCCCGATGTTGTCAATTCAATGCTCTTTGAACGACTGACAAACTTGATCAAGTTGTTCACGAACATATTGTTTGTTTATACCGACAATAATATTTAAAATGAGTAAATGTAACCAAATCGTTATATTTCGCCTCTAAAATGTACGGGGACGCTGCTACAGATGTCTCCTGGTATCGATCGGTATTTCGGCTAAAACCTTAAATACACAATTCATTATTTAATTCATTCATTACGGTTTATATAATACAGAAACAGATTATATTCTTTACCATACTCATTTCAACATTGTATTTCAAGGTTGAAAATGAATAAAAACCTGGCACGTAAACTGACGTAGTTGTCTTGTCGGCTGGTTGGCCAATACTGAACACGTTGAAATTAATCTTCTCTATATCAAAACTATGAATAAAATCGGTTATTAAATATTATTAAATTGTATAAACAATTTCTTTTTTCCTTTCCCCGTATCTTATCAAAAACGACCGATGGAGGAGATAATAACGAACGAACTGGATTAAAACATAGATAATGAACCTTTTTTTCAACACGTATATAACATACAATTTGAGAATCGTTGTATTTTCAATATTTCTTAAATAAAAAAATCATGTTTTCCAACGGAAAAGCTGTCTTTTATAACACTTCATCATGAAAATCAACAGATGGTGCTAACATTAATTAAAACTATAATATATTATAATTTATGTATTTGTTGTAAATTTTAAGTACAATTTATTAAAAGAACATTTTCAATAATACTTTTTTCTAATTAATATTATTCAAATATTACTTTATACAAATAATATGATATTTGAATAATCAGTTTTGTATCTACCGTGAAGATTAAAATTTGTTTTTAAAAATATTGTCGTATATACTGAAAGGGACTAATAGAATGGATGATATTTATATAGAACAAGATGTTTAAATAATAAAATATATTACATAGATAATAAATTAAGAACAACATATTTTTATACAGTGCATTCATAATAAATTAAAAGTAATATTCACCAAATTAAACATTTATATTTAATAGTAAATAATTTTAAATATTTAACATTCGTATCGTTGTTATTATAATAGAAAACTTGTTCCCAAATGCCTTAAGAATTACATAATATTTTCTCATATACCACGATCAGAGTAAATTTTTTAATAAGTAATAATATTTCTTTATTCTGAGATTCCACCTCAGTATACAAGTTATGATAAAATAGAGAGATTTCCAATTTTCCAGTAAATACCTGAATATAAAGTACATAATGTTAGTAAATAAGAACCTCTCATAACGAGGATAATTCGTTCCAGGATTGTACTCGTTACAATTTTTCCTACAAAATGATTAAACCCCTAAAGCTTGGGATTCCTAGGCGTGCGTCTCGTCGCCGTAAACGTACACTGCAAAGACGGTAATAGAGTTGCTTTACTGGATTTTTTGTTAATTAGTGCTTCGCTCGAGGCCCAGACAGAGGCATTAACTAACAAAAAACCGATCATAAATGTAGCTAAGTAACTCTAATATCGTATTTACGGTGTAAGTTTACGATGACATATGCCTAGGAATCAATGAGCTTATATGTATAGAGATGCCAATACATAGATATAAACATAAGATATCGCATGAGTGGCTAAATGCGTGCTTAGTTCAAGTGGATCAAGTGGCCAAAAACATGAGTTACCTGGCAAATATTATACTGTAAACTTCTCTCTTCATATCTTCAGTTATATTTCACAGAAGAATGGGTAAATGAATTGTTACTACATGTCATATGGACTCAAATAGATCTAGGCTCAGTTTTTACCAAAGACTACTTCTTTAACATGTTTAACATATTATTGCGTTTTAATCGCCAAAGTATTGTCACAACCACTCTCAGCGGTCACTAGAAATGTGTTGAGTGAGGGAGACACACTTATACCTTTATTGAATAGGAGAGAACAGTGCAACAATGCATGGGCTACACGACTTCATTATAAGCAATACGATATCTAATGTTTATATCTATGTGCCAATAATACTTAATAAGACAACAATAAATTTGACACACAAATTATATAGAAACCGCACCAATCAGTGTTCGTCGATTAGCCGCCAGAGGCGCTGCTTCTAATAGATCGCCGCCTCGCTAATTCAAATTCTATTGCGTCGCTATAACTACCCGCGAGTGCATATGAATAGGATTTAAAATATGCACATGCATAGTGACCGGCCACGGTTGACAGTATGCGGGAATAAATGCATGGCGGTTCAATATATAAAAGTTCATTCCTTTATTTTTGTATGCGTTATGAGAGCTGCTATTCTAATAAAAAATCAATGAACAAATGAATGTGTACGTTCACACAAAGAATCGTTAAAACAAAAATGGATTTCGTTAACTGACCCATATTATTTTGATTTATAAAATATTCAAATGTTTTAGCAAATGATCGTATTTTATTGATTGTGTCCCGATTGTTTTAAATGTGAAGTGTTTGTGTAGTTAATTGTTATTTAAAATATTTTATATCGTGCTAATGGTAAATATATATATATAATAAAAAAATAAAATGTTTCGAAGAAGCGGCATCGGCAGGTCAGCGAGTGAGTCGACCGACACCGCTTTCGTATGGTCAGAGATTCTTGCCGTGTTCAGTATTAATCTGATCGCTGCGGGAGCACATACACTCCTCTTCTTCACACCATAACCTCAAAAATAACATCGAAATAACTCTAAAATTTCCCCCCCACATTCCTAATATATCCCGCCAGTGGTTATCGCCAGCGAAAAGTGTATAAATCCATCGAAAGTGTGTAAAACCATCGCCGGACGCGTGCTGTCGTCGCCGTGTTTTTGTTTTGAAAATCAAAATTCGCGCGTATTCCAGTGTTGTAATTAGTATTTGATACCAAAACGGAATCAATGAATTATTAAATTTATATGTGTGTGTCTGGTGGAGAAGGCGGAGAGGGTATTGTGTGATTTTATTCTTGGACACGCCGTCTCTTCCTATATAAACTAAAAGCGATACCTGCTTCTAGCGGACCCATCCGACGTAAGTGTATTTATTTTATTTAAGATATTTAACATCGTATTTACTACTTGAACGAGGACATAATTTGTAGCCAAGCGCATATACCCATTAATTTTGAAGATTTTATAATTATACACACAGAAAGCGTGACTGAAATCCCAGAGAGCGTGACTTATTATGTAAAAGAAAAAAAATATATGTTATCGTACTTTCGATCGCTAAAATTATGTTTACGGTTATCATGCATTGATTGTGATAAAATTCTTATCTGCTATATATTTTTTTTGTTGTTGTTGTATTGAAGAGCAGGTACATTTTGAAGAGATTACCTGATCGGTCGGTCAATGTTGAGATCACGATCGTTGCACAACAATAAATAAGGTAAAACTCGAGTAACAATGAACGTGGATAATAATCACTAAATACGTGTATAAAATCATCTTTCATAAAAATCACGCATTTTTTGCATAATTACAATGCTTATTTTGTCGTTCTTCCACATGATTTTAATTCATAACGTTTTTTTTTTAATTTGAATGGATTATCTATCTTATCTATTAAGATATTAAATAATGTTCACAGTTGGTAATATTTCAAATAAATTAACAAGTGAAGGTCACAACTTTTTCATTTAGCTTTATTTTAATTTTATTATTTGTATGTGTATACAATTTAAACAAAAATATAAAGTTTTTTTTGTGATTAGTTATTAATTGATGTACAAAACAAAAAGCATTATTATTTTTGTTGTTAAAAAAATAGGTATAAATCCAATACATATTTTCTTTTTATTTAAGTTTATCAATGAATTTTAAAACATTAGGTTTAAAGGTATTCTTATAAGGTGTTTAGAATTATTTAAGCAGACAATCACTCGACAGTGAGTTTTTAGTACTTTTGGGAACAGATGTTTTAGGAAATTCTTATATGGAATGAATCATATATATTTTTAGAAATGCTATAATAGTTCTAATCAGTCGCCGTTTTATATAGCCTTCGTTAATACAAACACTTCGTCACTTTTTGATACATTATAATTTAATATTTTATTATATATTTAAATATAATAAAAGCCAAATACCCGCCGAATCCCGACGCTTTAGAAAGTCGGCAATCGTCAAAACTTTCTAACACTTTGTTAATTTGCGAGTTTTTTTCGATCGTGACTTCATACTTTGTTTAGGTGGATTAATAAAATGTCGCAGTCAGGTCGAAATCAAATTAAAAGTTACATAAGACCAATTATACGAACCTATGAATGTGGGACGAATTAACTAGGTGTTAATCGCGACCAAACTGACCCGCTTATTAATATCAAAATTATTGTGTTGTACAAATAATAAAAGATTATTTTTTAATTACGTATATTTACACCAACGCAGGGAAATATACTAACAATGATAATTATTGACCTCGACAGATCCGTTGTGGTATTATTTATTTAGACAATTTTTCGACCTATGCAATCATCTCTAAAATATAATTTGTATGGATTAAATTTAACCAACAATTATAAATAAAATATAAAAAAGTCACAAATATGTTTGTGTATTTAATCTGACAGCTGAGTTATGTAGAAGATCAACGAAATAATCGATCACACTAACTTATCTAAAAATATTACAGATTGTTTATTTCATCGTTAGAAAGAAAATAATATACAGCCAATGACGGGATTATCGATGTGACAAATCAGGGCCGTTCGTGATATTTGAAGATTAGTGAGGGAAAATATGTAAACCTTCAAAAAAAAAAAAATCGAGGGCGGGTTCATGAGACATACAATAGGAATTGGCTTTTAACAAATTTTTGGTATTTTTGACAGATAACATCAATTATGATTAATACCTATCTAAAATTTACCACAATAAAGAATAAATAAGATCCCTTCAGATAAAGTACACAATCAATTATTTAATACAAGTTTAACGGTTTTTTTATTAAAATTAATAATATTAAGTCAAGTTTTCACCTCATAATCTTAATATTGCGATTATGTACATTAATACGATAAATCATACATTATTGGACCATAATATGAAATGAAAAATCATAAAGATTAAGAATCGATTCTTTCACGTTGTTTTTCCATTAGTATATTTTTCAATGTTATCAAATTAGTGTATTTATACATGTTTTTAATTGAACTTCAAAAAATAAAATGCTTTCTTGTGATGGCAATACTATCATATAAACATAATTTAACGCGGGCTAAAAAAATCGATAATTAACAGTGTGACAATTATGGTTGTCTCCATATATTATATACAATAATCTAATTATTCAGTTAAAAAATTGTAAGTTGAATTAAAAACAAGTTAAGGTACAAATAGTTAGGTTAGGTTCATAGTGGTAATTGTAGTGTATATAATCGTAACGTAGTGCATAATACAAGTGGGCGTCGGATGTGTCCTTACTGAGATGGAACTCGTTTGAAAATTGCACGTGTCAAAGGTCAATAAAGATGATGACCGATCTGTCATTACAGTCATTACGTGCTTTCTTGTGATGGCAATACTATCATATAAAAATAATTTAACTTAAAAAAATCGATAATTAACAGTGTGACAATTATGGTTGTCTCCATAAATTATATACAATATTCTAATTATTCAGTTAAAAAATTGTAAGTTGAATTAAAAACAAGTTAAGGTACAAATAGTTAGGTTAGGTTCATAGTGGTAATTGTAGTGTATATAATCGTAACGTAGTGCATAATACAAGTGGGCGTCGGATGTGTCCTTACTGAGATGGAACTCGTTTGAAAATTGCACGTGTCAAAGGTCAATAAAGATGATGACCTCTGTCATTACAGTCATTACCTGTCATCATCATACTTTACGTGGTCGGCAGCCAAACCACAATATTCATGTTGACCTACTGAATTACTGAATATTTCATTACTCTATTGTATACAAACGAAACAATACTCACTATAAATACGGAGGGTTTTATCACCCACCAAGATTTTATTATTATTAAAACGTTGAATATGTATTTTTAAAAATATATAAATAAATTTATATTGAACCACGATGAAATATCGTGAGTGGTTTTTATTAATCTGTGTTGTAATTTAGATAATTAAATTACAAAATGTGTTTTTTTTTAATTTCTTATCAGCAACGAACAAGCAGTTTTTTTTTCTATGAAAAATTATTATAAAACGCTATGTTTACTTCAATATTTAGTAATCGTATCCTTCTCTAAAATCTAAATCTTTTAAGTATGTCGATCGCACCTTCATTTATTTATAAAATTTGTTCTCCTATACATTAGATGTATTTTCCCTTTTTTAACTTCAATATAAATTTTTACATTATGGGTATGGCCATATTATTTCTCCATTTTCTGAGGCTGTGTAATTTTTATTGTACATTATGCAATCATCATCCCAGTAATAATATATAAATGTGTCATATTATCAATTGAAAGACAAGTAGGTACATACAACTCCTCCCACGAGTTATCGTTTACGTTTGCCTTGACTCATTTGATCAATTCTTATAATATCAATTTTCTAAATCATTAACCACAGAGGAGTATTATTATAGTTTTCAATGTTGAGAATAAGAAATGCGACACAATAAGTTATTGAATCATAGAGTTACTTTAATAAGGGCAATGTCCATTTCACACGCGGTGCTGTGGGAAACGTATTGCTTTTTTTATTTAATTTATGTAGGTAAATATGGTGTAATTGTTGCTTGTTGTCATACGGCTGGGACTTAAATTAAGATTTTTGTTGAAATTTTCGTGTTCCGGTTATAATTTTTCTGTATTTCTCGATATACACACGAATATGGGAGTTGGAGAATATCCAAAATGTTTTTTTGCCGCATCAAACAGTATATTCTGTCATCTTACGTACCTATAATCCGATATAAGAGCATTATTATCATAATAATTTTGAATGTGACTGGAGCCGTATTTTTCATAGATAATTTGTATTTGCTTTTCGTATTTTCAGGTTTTGAAGCTGAAATAATGCAGTTTGTCGAGTCGGCTACGGCAAGTCTAACTTCATTATGGATAGTCAAAATTCCCAACGTGCGCCTCGATTCGGAAACCAAACTTTGCTACTTATTGTCCCTTGTAATGCGATCTTGTTTAGTTTGTTCCAAACCATAATATTTATTTATTCTATATAGATTTTATTATTTTAATGTTTTTTAAAATTGCTTTGTTAAAGCTTCGGACTGCTAGGCGTGCGTCGCCCTAAACGTACATCGTAAAGACGGTATTATAGTTGCTTTGCTGTACTCTTGATCGGTTTTTTGTTAATTATTGCCTCGCCCGAGGCTCATGCGAGGCATTAATAAACAAAAAACCTATCATAAGTGTAACTAAGTAACTCTACTATCGTATTTACGGTGAGCTTTGGGAATTCATTATTTAAGATGCGTGCCGCGTGGGCCGAGCTAAACAAAAGGTTAAAGAATCACGCTTTTTTTCTTTAAAAATTAGTGATTTAGTAATTCCTTGACAATTTTCCGTAGAAATTGGATTAATTTCTAAATCGCCGTCTTAAATTAAACAATTTTTTACCACACCGGATGGTATAGTACATACATATGTAATGTGTTCGTACATATTGGTACATTTATTATTAACTCCTTTGTATGCCACCCTGCATTCGTGCCTAATCTATAGTTATAGTATATCGGAAAGTTATTTGTCAGCTCATTTATTCGTAAATGTACCTGTTTGCTGGTAAATCAGTCGTGTAAATATTTAAGTTTGGTTATCTAAAGTGTGCGCTCGACTTCCAGCACCGGCAAATGTCTACTATCTAATTTAAGAGTTGATAGTACTTTTCCATATAGTTTATTTGCTATTAACGTAACGTTTATGAGATTTATTAAAATTTAATTTAATAGAATCATTCTGAAAAATTAGTCATTGATTTTTTTTTTCATGTTGTGTGTAACTGTAATAAAATAAACTCATTCATCGTTGTTATCAGGAAGGAATCTGTGCTATAATAAAGAAAAAAAAACAAAATGCTCCTCTGCCTCGTCGTAATATTTTCCATATAAAAATATAATCTGACATGCTATTTATTATTTTTATGGAGCACAATCTACACACAATTTATCTTTCCATATTAGTATATAAGATTCAGTATTGATTAGTACGTGATGAAATGTTTTTTTTAAAGATGTGTCATTACACGTGTATATATTATACATACGATGTGGGAATAACTTTCCAACGTTCTATTGTTTCTCCAGGTAGCATATACTAAATGCTATTTACTGTCATTCTTAATGTCTGTGACTTTGTGTTTCATCTATTATAATGTGTATTAAACGTGTTGGATGTTGTACCTTTGATATTCTCAATAAAACGTAAATTTTTATTACATTTTAATAAATAAAAAGGGTACTGTAGAAAGGTTTTTTAGTGCCTCAATATCTCATAAGAAAAATCGTTTACGTAAATATATATTTTTACCTTTTTCTTTATGTAAAATACAACACGAATTATATTTTTGTATGCATTAGTGATGATTTGGTGAATTGAGGATCTTCTTACTTATCATAATTGTGAAAATAATTTGATAATTAATTCCCGGAGTTTAATTTGTTGTCATTAAGTTACCTAGGTTTTGCTAACAAGTTTCTTCTGTCCAATCTCATTTATAAATCAGGTTAGTAATACTTAAAGGTTCTTCCAATTTGACTTGGGTGTACCCAATCTTTCGGTTTAATCACTATGACCTTATTTACATATATAGTATATCTCTTGAATTATTCAATCCTACAAGATTCGTTTATATTTTTCTCATAATTTTTAACTACTCTTTTATTGAAATTAAATTATATTAATATGATTTCCGAAACAATCGACTATTCTATAATATAACTATGTAAGTAATTTCATAAAGTGTTCAGATAAATCGGATAGATGATGTGTTTTGAATTAAGGTGGATCCGGTCTAGCTAGATTAGGCTTCAGGTCTCTTTCAGGTTTCAGGAAGGCAATCCATTTCGATAACGATCGTAAGATGTTACAAGTCTCACTAATATCCGTATTTTTAATCCCCTTTGCTTAGTACATAAGGTTATTTAAAAAGTATCCGAAACGACGCGACACTCACATTAAAATTATTTATTTATATTATTTAGTATTATTTCTTGATATTTATTTAGCGTGCATACTGCAAGTTTTTACACATTATCATCAGATGTTTAATGCATTTTTATTTGTTTTTCTCAGTTGTATATTTAATAGTGCTTGTTTGCAGTGTTCACCTGAAAAACAGGTTTGAGAAAAACAAACTTTCGTGTTTTTTCCGTATTACTACCAATTTACATTATGCAAAAACCCCAATACATTTATACAACTAAGAAAAAATAGTAATTTATAGTGCTCGTTACCATTCATTCATTTTTTCTAGATTTTAATAATTGTATTTCGAATTATTATATACGTACATTTTGAAACTATTGACCGATTTGCAAAATGATATACTCATTCTTATCTCCTAAACGACGTCATACTTGTTTATTTTTATCGTATTATTTAAACACAAGATAACCTTTAAATATATATTTTAATTATTAGGCTAATATTGATTTTTTCAAGTGAAAACCATACAGGTGTTTCAGGGTGATTGTATTCTAACCGGATTATACGTTGATAGATTGCGTTGGCGTTAAAAAAATAATTATATTTTTATAAAAATACATGTCCTCTGTTTAATTATTTACTTCGAAACATTGTGATATGAATAAAAAAAAACAAATATTTGTGCATTCTTTCGACTATTTAAAATTATTTTTTAATATAAGACACTATACCCATGTATGTGTATGTATGATGTGTTCTTTTTATTGTGTGATTATAAGAGTACAGTTTTTCATATAATTTTTCATGGTTTTTACATTCAGTGTGTATTACGTCCATGGTATTTTACTGTATTCTTGTTGATGATACACATATCGACAATGTGCAAAGGAAGACAATGGAAGTCTGTGGAGTCGTCCTTCCGTCTTCAGTCACAATGAACGATGTTGAGAACAATGAGCTCCTTTGTTCATTTCACTTCCAACTATAAAAACTAGACTTCTTTACCCCTACAATCGTCATCATCATAAGCACTCCAGTTCAGTGATGAACCAAGGCTTCCCGCACCAGCATCAATCATACAAAAGTAATCAATTTAAATGGAGCTACAATTCTATGTTATCCGAATCCAATAACCAACCCCTAGTTAGTATATTGGGGGTTGAAACAATTTGAAACTTCAGCTGAAAGTTCATTACCGCGCATGCTCAAGGGTGCAACATTTTGAGGTTAGCTCCGGCCGCTGTCAGCTGTCACATGTACTGAAGGCTGTGACTAAGAAATACAACTATTTTTAATCAAAATGGAAGGATTTCTAGACAACGATTTAAAGTAAGATAAATTTGTTGTTATATTATTGATAGTATCATATTTGTTTATTGCATGTTGATCGAACATCCATGGGTATACATTCGATATTCTGCAACCAGTTATCCTAAACCATTTATAAAAATATTCATGTAGCGCGTATCTATTCAAATAAACCAAATCTGAATATTACTGAAAATAGTGTAAATATCGTATTTTAGAAAGCGCTAAATAAACAAATTCATAATAATTGTAAACAAATTTTACAATTATTATGAACTAAATACACTGTGTAGAGAATTTATACAATTATATTAGGAAGAATTATGTTTCTACTTATCTTTTTGTTATAAAAATATAAACAACATATCTTATTTATTAATAAATCCGAATAAGATTATTATTATCTGCATAAATATTAACAGAAACGAAATAAAGTGTTCACTATTCAAGAGATTTTTTCAATGGAAAATTTAAATTTATTGAACGGCAACAATTTAATTATTTATGTACGTCTCGAAGGGCTTTTTGAGAAAGTTTTTACATTTTTTTGTTTTTATACACAATAATGTGTTAATACATTGTCTGTCGGTGATCTTAACTATTATTAGTTACACAGGTAACCTTGATAATCGCCTCAGTATTTACCTTACAAAAGAAATCAAATTCAAAAACATTATTACACTAATAAATAGGATAGCATTTTTATATTTTTTAAATTATTATGAAGGGAAAACAGTTCTTGTACATCTCTAATGGAGCTTTTTTGAGGGGGATTTTTAGACACACAACGTGTTAATTGTCTGTCGGTGATCTTAACTATTTCTAGTTACAAAAGTCACCGACAAAGCGGCTCTGCCCGACTTAATAATCAGTATTTACCTTACAATACAGGAAATCAGAGTAAACCTGGATCAAGACGATCAATCGGGAGATTATTAATATAATTCCCAATCTCCCAGTCGTAATAACCGATCAAATCATTTTTTTTACTTGAGTGTGATTTGAACCCATGACGACAGTATTTGTATATGTAATAATATGGTCAATTCAGTCAGACAATTTGTTCAGATCGTTGATTGGGAAATTTACATACGATTAAATACAATAAATAATGTAAAAGAGGGATGGATATATTTTTATTTTATTTTATAGATAGATAGATATGTTAGCAAACCTTTGATCAAGTGCATTATACCCCTGCACTGATTGATTACTTAGTATTATATGTACAGAATGTTGACTACACCTGACATGAGTTGTCATTCCCATAATGTGTCTACACAATCGAACGGTGATTCAATTGGTTAATATTCAAAAGGTGTGGTCGTTGTGTGCGATGAAACGGGAACTTGTACGGATGTGTTTTAGAATTTAATATATCACTTACTTCCTACATCGATTATCATTTTTTTTTGCTTTAATTTAAAGTGATTGACTAAGAGTAAATCATATTGTTGAGTGTAGATAATTGTGTCAAGAGGTAATTTGATTAATTTATACATTGGACACTAATGCTTGTAAATTTTACTAACGCAATATTACAATAAATTATTTAATTAATTTCATAGTTTAGACCACGTAGTTTGTACTTATTTATTTTCGTTCATGATAATAAGCGCTTTTCTGTTCTATATTAACCTGTAATTTAATGGCGCTTTTTTGAAGTCATCGTAAATATTTTGTTTTAAGTTTTATTTTTCTCCTCTCCTAAAAATTAAAACTATTAACTATGTATATATTTTTTAATATATTTTAATAAATTAACTATGTATATATTTATTTTATATAATCCTCTCGAATACTTCTGGTACCCGATTGGTTACGTTAAGTTATTTTATTATGAAATAAAGATTTTTTTTATATTAGTATGTTTAAAATATAGGTTGTCTTTGCTTTTTTTTTTAAATATTATTTCATGGCATTTATTTTTAGTTGTTTCAAAATATAATCTAACTAATTGTACTGTAAAATCTAAATCTTGGATCAATAGTGATTATTATTATTATTATTAGATATAGATCTGATTTTTAAACGTAGTAGCTTTATTTTTCAACTGTATACGTGAAAAATTCTTATTTATATAAAAATATCTCTTCAAACATTTAGTATAGGTGCTGAGTACTAATTTGAAAAATCTACATTTCAATGGAACACAATTACAATGTATTGCATAATAATTTTCACAGCATACTGGACAAAGTATCTGGTAAATTTGATATGGTTATTTTTATTGGTTTATCGTTATTTCCGTTTCCGTTACGCAATTTGCCATACAATTCGTTTTATTTATGCGTGCATTTATATATTTTTATTGTGCGTATTGTGAATTAAAATAATTTTTATCATATTCCTCATTCATGTGATGATTTTCATATATGTATTTTCAGTAGAGCCTAGTTATATATATTAGATGATTATTAAAAGTCTTTATTAAATTTTAAAAACATCTGAATTTAAATAATCTTATCGATTAATTGTTTTTTTTTTTATATTCAAATGTGGAATTTTGTATATTAAGGTCGTAACCTTTTGTAATCTAAATTCACTATTATCGCAGTTTTCGGTTTTTAGCACATATTGTTAATATCAAATATATTTTTTTAAATTTAATTTATAGAGATATTTAACCTGATATTTGTATGCATTATTATGAAACTTTCATTACACTATATACGGTTTTAAATTACAGTAGAATCGTGTTAATTAGACTGTTACATTGCAAAGCGTTATCCACTTACAAGGCGATATTTTATAAACTGACACTTGCAAATAATGTATTTAGTTATGAGGTAATTTATGATAATATTATGTAAGGTACGTACTTACATACATTGTAGTTAAATGCAGTGTTTATATGTGTATATACAAATAAGAAAAAAACGCAGTACGTATTTATTTTTAAAGTGGTTTGTTAATCGTCAAAAATAATCAATTTATTATATTTTCTTACAATGTAAAACCAAAACCAATCAATGTGTCAATATATTTCACCCTCTTGTTTTGTCTATAGTCTATTCGATTTTTATAGAGGTAAAGCTAATTAAAGGTGACCCGGGTTTCGGGGCTGTGCTTTACCGTTTAATTAAGTAAGTTAAATGATTTTTATACGCAAAATTGACGTGTGCCTTAGTATGGAGAGGTTTTTTATAGAAATGATATATTCAATTAATGAAATAAGATGAATTTTTATCCATTAGCCTCTAAATAAGACAGAATCCTCCTTTTCGTTGTTCAATTTATGGTAAGCGAATAAAAAAAAAACGATTATGTAAATTAATTATACATTCTCATTGACTGATTAACCAATCAATAATTGTGCATTTTCTGTAGTCATTAATGATATTTTTTAAATACATTTTGAATGCGGCCATCTCTGAAATGTGTACATAAGAGCGTCCTGAAAATTCTCCTCACATTCGTTTGTTGAAATGCACACAGATGGCAGGATAGATAGGAAAATTCGAAAATAGAATAATATCACAATTATAAATTATCAATAATGAATAACAATTATTTTTATTTTCAGGTGCTGTTTAATAAGTTTAAATGAAGCTATGCGACACAAGGTATAAATATTTTTTTTTTTTAATTATTGCTCTATCAAAATAGTAATTATAATAATTTTAGATAATTATAGTCACGACATGAGATAATTAAAGCCTTATTAATGTTTCATCAGGTTTTGTTACTATTTTAGTAAACGCACCGGCAAGGTTCCGTGCTTAATATAGAATGAACATTCAGGTGTGCTGAACCAATTCTAAAAATAGAATAATGCCTGATTTATATTTAATAATAATAATATATTAATTCTTGATTTCTACCTAGATTGCCGGCATTTTAGCATTAATTTTTCGGTTAATGTTTGTATAATGATTGTCGCATTGAAATGTATATTTTATTAGCATGGGATTTCATACCCTTATCGTGATGTGAATCGGGTTGTAATTTATTTTAATTGCATATAGTTAAAGATCTCTGAATGCAACTGCCATTGACCCTTGGTTTGACCCACTTTCAACAGACCTGACGTCATAGTATTGCGGTGACGTCACAGGACGTCCCATTTTCTTCACCACGTTCGTCGTTTTCCCATACAACCTTCTATTCGCTCAAAAAGACACATCTTTGCAAAGATTAATAGACTTTTTCATCCGGCTCATGTTTATAAGTCGCATCTCCACACACATACGTTTCCATTTATAAACTCCTTTGAGAAATTATATGACCTCACAGTCATTATTATTACAGATGTATCCAATTCAGTAGCTGATCACTTATTCAAGCTTGGCTTTGATTTAGTCTTCGGCAAACCAAAACTCGATTATATTTGAAGCATATTGTTTGATTTACCACGTAGTAATTGAATAAATAAACCAATCCGCATAAGCGATATGATTCCTTAAAGTCTCATCCTTCCTCGAATCAATCATAGTAATTTCTATGAAATTTGATCAATTTATTATACTTTCATTATAAGAATATATTTTATGTAGTTATAAATAAGTCCTTATAAGATACTAATGATTAACTTTAACACGTGTGACTTATGTAAAGCAAAAACTTATAACATTAATTTTCATGGTTTTATTCCTGATTTATTATACTATTAATAATGTTATTATTTTTATTTTAATTCACAAATTTTCTGTTACTCTACAAATTTGGTTATGATTTTATAGGGATTAATAAATAATATTAATATTTATCGGTGTTGTGTTATATTTAAGAAGAGCAATTTTTTACATTATTGCAATATTTTATTTTGTTATTAATTTTATATTATATAATAATATCAGAACAAAAAGCACCAGTCTGAAAAATCTATCCTATTGAAATACATATCTTTGTATCTTCGAAACATTTCAGTCAAATGATAAAATTTTGCGGAAAGAAATGCGGAAAGTTTCGGAGGAGAAATTAAATTTTCTACTTTCTCGTTTTTTTGCCGTATTGAATTCATATTTTTAATTTCCTCACCTCAGTTATAAATCAAAACGATGATATTTTACAACTTATTAGTTTATTATTTATAAACATATTAATGAGGTATACATCAGCGTAATAGCTCTAATACTGTGGTCATGGGTTCAAATCCCGCTCAAGTCAAGAATTTTTAAATTGATTTGATCGGTTATTACGACTGGGAGATCGGGAATAATATTAATAGAATCTCGATTGATCGTTTTGATCCAGGTTTACTCAGATTTCCTAGATTGTAAGGTAAATACTGAGGCGATTATTAAGTCGGTGACCTGTGTAACTAGTAATAGTTAAGATCACCGACAGACAATTAACACGTTGTTGTGTATAAAAAAAACCCAAAAAAGCTCCATCAGAGAATTAGGTTCTCTGGTATTTCAGACTATTTTCTCTTAATAATAATTTAAAAAAAGTATACTAGTTATGACCAGATTCTCGAAACCTGATTTTACCTGGTCACTTTATACTAGTAATTTTTACAGTTCAAAAGGGTTCACAGACAGATTTAATTAGAATGAATTTAGAAGTTAAATAATCGTATTGTCGAGCAGCACATGCACATTTATTGATAATGATCGTCAATGTGCTGGATATGAATTTTGAATAGAATATCTTGGTGGTGCATTTTCCATGCATAGCGATATTCTTCAGTCTCCGACACTTGTGTAAGGGTAAACCTCACATAAGTGGCTTAAGTTTGATCGATATTAAAATTTGCAGATGGCTTGGTGTACATATTGTTATGATATGAGAATGGCGATACTGGTTGTGCACCCTTGTCTACCATGAATAAACCAAATCCTATTAGAAGACAAGTTTGCTGTACCGTCACCGTCACGAATACAGCCTTAAGACTACCAATACCTCCATAGTAGTTCACTTACATCATTATATACTACAGTGGAACTTCTCATAACGAGTAATGTACATGCTTTCTTAAACAGCGATATTTCATATAACGAGTAACGCAGAAAGGGGTCATCATCTGCAATAATAAGTAGCCGTAGAAATAAAGCGTATGATCATTGCAAAGTGAGCTTTTTAGAGGAAAGATTGTTTCACCTTAACGAGTAAAATTCCGGAACTTATTATGCTCGTTATAAGCGGTTCCACTGTACTTTTAGTCGTTCGCTACATTAACCCCGCACTTTTATTGAAAGATATGCGATTTTGCATTATACTCAGATGCAAATTACACTCTGCAATCTTATAAACTGGATGCTCTACTCGTATATTAGAAATTTAATATTGGTGGAAATTAAGTGTAATTTATTTTTAATAGCTAACATATATCTTTTACTGCAAGAATATATCCAATAGATAACCCAAAATTTTGCATTGACTTAAAATATACATATGTATGTATTCATATTTTAAGTTATTCTTAAGAGTATTCCTTATCCAACTACATTGAATCGGTTAAAACGATTTGGCAACGAATTTGTGCACCTGGGTAAACTCTTTTCCACCAAATCTGGGCTTAAATACCTACAGGGCTTGTTTAAGAGCGACCTTATATAGTAACATATAAATGATTGTCTCCTACACCTTACTTTAATTAACTTATTTTTTTTCTACACACATTTTTAAATAATATTATAATTAATTTTTTATATATTTTTCATTTTTGTTTTGTCTGTGAAAAATGTGCGTTTATATGCAAATAAATAAATAGGTAAATAAAAGTAAAATAAACAATTTAATGTTTATTAAACTAACAAAAAGCTTTTTCCCTTTATATTATTTTGTAAACACCATTTTACGTATAATTCAGTATCAGAGCATTTAAAAATATTAAATAATTTCAAAATATCTTTAGATGTAATTCATTTTATAATGCATAATAATTTCACATTTTTTTACTTTCTTCTAATCGATCAAAAATTTCTTCTAATCGACAAAAAAAACTACTTTAAAGCGAAAATGAAATCAAAACTCAAATATAACCGTCCTATTAAAAAACCAAGTAGACGATAAAAAAACATTAACAAATTGAAAAATTCAATTAAAATTACCCTAGTAGTTCTATAGTTATATAATACGCTTTGTAATATATTATATTATTTATATTATCCTTATTTATATTTACCATAGTTTGGTAATTTAAATATGCTGTGATTTTTTATTTGTTTATGTAAATAGTAGAAGATCGTACAAAAATACATTTACATACTTCATCGTGGTATCGAAATATATTTAATACTAGCCTCAACAAATATGTATTCATTTTTATACGATGTATTTATTAGTAGTGTAGTTAATCTTTTCCTGCAAACTAATGGGGGAAATCCTCCTATATATTTATGTACTAGGTTTCCAGGGCTATTATAAGAAGTTTGATGTCCTACATGCGGGTAGAATCAGTTCATGAGATCAATCATATGAAGGGAATAAAACCTTAGATCCATTAGGTCAACACACACATATACACTTCCTTTTCAATTACGAGTTACGGACTAGTTAATTAAGGGTAGTTTGGTTCGGGGTAAATTAATTTGTTTTTACATCTTTACTTGATTTTAATTATTTAGACAATTATATTGCGAATCTAAGGTTGAATTCAGTTTTGTAATATAATAAGCATGCTCACCGACTAAACTGTCGGTTAAAATGGAATTGAATTCTAGTACAGTTTACGATGCGATGTCTTCGGAGTTCCTACCTTGCACTTATGTCGTTATACTAATATCTTAAACTCGTACGACAGCCAACACATTAAATATAATATGAAACTAGAATATTAAAATGTGGAAACTTTTTATTAATCTGTTGTTGACAGTGTAGGATTGTTGTGTAGCTTTTGACAAATGTGTTTGTTGGACCATACGTGACGCCATTTTCTTACAATCATTGTAATTAAATAGAAATTTTATGCTATACACAGAATTGAAAATATACTGTTTTAATGTTAAAATTATACAAGGGATAAGTTTAAAATGTTTTCGTAATTACATCCATGGGAGTAATAATCGGAATGACCTTTTATCTCCCCCCATCTAATTAAAAACATCGTGACATTTATATAAATTAAATTATGAAAGATGAATAAATAAATTCCGAATCGTCCTTTGTACAGACGCTATCGATTGATGAAATGTTTTCCGTAAATATACGAAAAACATAGTAATTTATGTTATATTCTAAATATAGAAGATGGTCCGTCAAATGTCACAATTTACATAAGTAATCTTGTCGCGAAATATTATGTGTGTACGTGATACGACGACAGATCTAGCCATTTTGTAATTTGATATGGCAACACCCGTCTTTAAAGTCTTTCCGGTTTTTAAATTTCGAACAAGCGTTTATTTATGCAATCAAAAATTTAATTTGTATTGGGGAGCTTCAATTTTAATGATATAGACTAATACTTTGTTCAATTATTGATAATTATCAATTATAAGTGGTAAAATTTATTTTATATTATTAATTGTTTAATGTATATTATAACGAATAGAATAATAAATGTAAAAGGTAAAACTAAGTTCATTTTTTTTCCAGCCAACTGTCCGAAGGTTTGCGAAACTTTGTCATGAAATTTTATACGCTGAAAAAGTATGCCTTTCCTTCCGCATATACTGCGACCATAATTCCAATTTTATGATATTATTATCATCCCGATGCGTATTAATACTATATTATGATAATGTTTAAAAGGTTTATGAAAAACTTTGTGTGATAAACAGTTTCAAAGTAATTTACTCCACGATATTATTTTTATGAAATGCATAAAGTATGGTCACAATGCACATAATTCGTGATTAAGCATCCGAGTCCTTTGTTACAATTTATACTGTGCAAAAATTATATCCGACTTGTTTTATAAAAATATATTATTGTGACACCATATCAACTGTATGAAACCTTTATTGCATTATTCATGGAACATGTTATTATAATATTGTCTTTCTAAAAGGACATATTATTTTTAAAGAAAGGTTGAAGAACATTGGGTTGGATTTTTAAAATTAAGATACCTACCAATAATTTCAAATGAGAATAATTATACAAAATCAAACAGATTCTTACCTAATTTCATTTTTCCAAGAGAAATAATATCACCAACAATTTGTTATACTACCTTTGTAGTATTCAGCCACTTAAATGTACCCTGTATTTTGAAAGTCTTATATAACAAAGTTCACCGGCCAATGCAAGTTTGAAGTTATATTTGTACAGAATTCACCGGATGATATTTTGAAATTGTCGATTCAACAGAGAAGGCATTAAACGTGACCAATTTATTTTGAGTGCTTAGAAAATACTACAATTTACCGAGTTTATTTTTACAAACAAGTGCATCAAATAAAACAATTACGTAGTACTTATTTTTTAATTTTTAATAACTTTACATCGATTAGCTATTATCCATTTTCACATAATAAATATTAATGTGCGATTTAATTCGTTCTAATAATAGTTTGCTTCATTATTTACAGCTTCATTCATAAGATTTTCATACAATATCAATTTACATAGTTAAATTCTAGAAGGAGAAAACAGTTTTTTATTTAGCTAGTTGGTGTTTGAATTAATTTTATGACTTATACAAAATACTCTTATATATTTATTTATCCATCCAATCGGCTTTTTAAATATATGTACAAAGGTATAGATTAAAATTTTAAAAAACATTTATAAGAAGGGTGTATTTTTTTATGAAATTTTGGGGACATTCCAGTTATTACGCGCTGAATATTATAAATTCACCTGACCCCAGTTATAGCTAAAATTTCATCCGGTAACACGATATGCTAATTATTGTGGAGTATGGTTATGGCGAAAATACAGTTCGGTTTTGTTTAAAGACATAAAGGTGTATGCTGGAGTTACAGGTGTTATTTTTAATGGGTATAATAATAATAAGATTGATCAAATCCTTGGCGCTATAGGCACTCGGTGTATTTCCTCTTTCTCTGCATAAATCTGAAACGTATTTATTGCGAGGACGAGGCATCGAAACAGTCGCTGTTATCTGTAACAGAAAAACAATATCCAAATTTGAGTGGAGATTATATTTTGGACGAGGAAGAAGCATCGGCATATTAAGTTTTTTTTTTTTTTGTTCATGTTTAATACAAACAAAGGCTCTTTGTTTGGCGGCGGCCGTTCGATACTATTTGAATATAGGACGCGGGATTGTATGGCGAAATTGGAGGATTGCATTGATGCGCTGTTTTTGCCACGATAACAATACCCGAATATGTATATTTGAATATTTTTTCAAAGCTTGCAGTGAAATCTTTCACCTTCTTAAGCGTGACCCAAATTCCGGTCCTTTTAGAAGTCGGTCCTTCATTTAACCGAGTGTGAAAAACTTCCATTTCCGATTCTGGTAATATTTATTGGGGCGCTTTGAAAAATTGTAATGCTTTACTCACTTCCTGAAATATCTTTATGATTCAGGATCTCGCTGATTTGGATTGTTTCTCTCTGTTGCGTCTTGTGATGGTGTTGTTGCTGGTTCCGGGGGATGACCTTTCTGGCAAATACCCTTCTTACAAAATACCTGAAATTCAAATGAAAAATAAATTGTATTATGTACTCTTTTATGCCTATTGTCATACTAAAACCACTTTGTGTGTCTCTCATTATTGTGTGTAATAATCACTTCACCAAGTCCAAAAAACGTTGGTATCATTTTCATTTTTAAATACATTGGGTGATCGGTCAACGAATAATTACACATATCAAAATTATGAACTAATTGACGTTTTAAATTAGTCTCATTTTCAAGAAGATAAGCTACATTGGACGATAATTTTTTGTATAAAATGTGAGGTATTCAGTTCTATAACCACGAACTCTACACCGACTTGTTTCGTGTAAAATGACTTAAGATAAAATACGATCATAAACTTGAAATGGAAAAGTAACAGATTATCAAATAATAATTTATACATTCATATGCGATATAATTTATTATTCCATATAATAAATAAATAGAAATCTTACACAAATTTTGCGTACAATTTTAAAACTCTTTTCAATTTCTCATAAAAGAAACTATAAATCTGAAAATACTTATTCGACAAGTGATTAACATAAATTTTTTTTTTGTATTATAATAAGAGTTAATATTTGAAGTCTTCTCTCCTTGTTAACTGTCAATTTGTACATACGTTTTTGTGTTAATAACCCATCGAAATTATACATACGATTCCTATAGAAATATGTATAAAGTAAATCGATGATAGGTTTATAATGCGTAGGATAACGAATATGATGTTCAATAATATGAATAAAGAACATCATAAATTTAATCATAGTTTAATAATTGAAGTTCCACGTTACCTTATTTCTAAGTCCATCTAGATCGTCTTGGTATTCTATAAATATCCTACGAAGGTCTTCTGGCCCCATGGTTATAATGGTGGAAGTAATTGTGTCATCTGTAGGCCTATTAGTTCCAAAATCGTAATCCATCATCATATCACAGGGAACTATAGTATCGTAAGCTGGAGGTGGAGTCCTAAAACCGTTTCTTCCCAACGAGTTGTTGCCGGAAACTTCGTTCGCTACATACTGTAGAAAAAAAATAAAGTCTTGTTAACAAATTTTGGGAACATTCTTTTGAGATAAAAAATATGTTTTTTAAGAGTTAAGGTATTTCTTAAATCCCTCCCTGTAGTTTTTTTTAAAGAATTTTTTTCTCTTCTCCATCATATAATTATTATATTTCATTATATATATATATATAATAGAAGGTATACGTTTTGTTTTTCGGTGTTTGTGGACAAAAGTTGATGAAGAGGTGACATCATTAACGATATGTTACAAAACCGCAAAAGTAAATAACTCAAACCCCGTGCTTTTCATAGTTTAAAGCCTCCTTTTCATTTTCTCGTTAATTTAACTCCAACGCTACTAAATATTTTTTTGTTATAAAATAATAAATTATATATCCATAGACCGCGCAGTAAATTTTAATCTCGAAAAGGCTTATTGAAAAGATTGAAGGGATTTTTTACGTAAGTACTTTTTATTGTTAGTTTAATTATTAAAAATATATACAAAAATTAACTCTTTTCAATTTGGAATAATTTAAATGGAACATTAATTATTTAAAATAATCCCGTTGCATCGTCAATTATGAAACTTGTTCTTTATTTTTTCTTGTGTTTTTAAGAAGATTTTTACAAATTCTTATCAAAATTTTATTAATTCATCATCTGTCGGTGTTATTAACTACTTGTTACACAAGTCACCGATAGAGCGGCTCTGTCCGACTTAATAACCCGAATAATTGCTTCAGTATTTTCCTTACAATCCAGGAAATCAGAGTTAACCTGGATCAAGACGTTTGATCGCGATTTTATTAATATTATTCTCTGTCCGATTTAATAATCGCCTTATCGCTTTGATCTACGTTCAACTTGGTTTAAAGGTAAAAAATATTATCAAATTACTTATTTATAATATGTATTTATTTATATACGCTCCTAAAGGCATTTGAGAGGGTTTTTACAAATTTATCTTTTTTTAGACACAACAACGTGTTAATAATTCATTGTCTGTCGGTGATCTTAACTATTACTAGTTACACAGACTCTGACAGGCTTAATAATCGCCTCAGTATTTACTTTACAATCCAGGAAATCAGTGTAAACCTGGATCAAGACGATTGATTGGGATTTTATTAATATTATTCCCGATGTTCCATTAGTAATAACCGATCATTCTAGATCATATTGGATATATTTAAAACAAATCTAATATTTGAAATGAATAAAAAGTAATTGATTTATCATATTTATGAATGGGATTTGAACCCATGACCAGAGCATGTGACTTCTTCCATAAATAAAGAAATAATTTACCATATGACACATCTATATACCGTTCACCAGTAATATTTTATGTATTCAATACTAGAGAATTTCTATTATCAGTGAGATTAGGTATTCAATGGTGAAAGTATATAAGTAGAAGTCAATGAAAATATATTGTCGCTGATTGTACAGATTCACTGTAACGTATTAATATTATGAATGAATATGAGAACATTGTGATTATACACGTGTCTTGTCATTTGATATTCCAAGTCATTAGTGATGGTGCACACTGCCTACTTATGAATGGCTGCCTTTATATTACATGACTCTACACCATGTATACTATTAAATACATAGCCCCATAGGTCATGGAATTTGTTCTGAAAAGGGATTCCCATTCAATGTTTACATTATTAATGTTTCAATGAATTTTACCCAAATTATATGCTAGACTTGTGTTCAGTAAATTATTTTGATATTGCACAGTTATATGTAGTAGTGGTTGAATATTCACAAATTTATCGACAAGAAATTTTCTTTTGTATTTTTATTTTTAGCCTTTTTTTTATGGAAATCATCCATTTATAATAAACCGTCAAAAATGTCACCAGTTGAAAATATTACAAAGAAATTTCCCAACGACTTTGTATTCACAAATACCTAATATGTATACACATTTATGCAATATTGCATGGGTTTTAAAGTTCTTCTTAAATAAGGTTAGAAAAAAATGATAGATTAAACTAATGACTTCAATTAATAATATATTTATTTAAATCATTGTTACCGTCTTAATATAATGTATGGGAAATTCCATTTATATTTGGTTGAGTAAAATGCTAAATATCCGCTTATTATAGTTGAATAAGGGCGTTTAAAACGGGATACGCCCTTTCTCTGTCAAATGACTTTTGTAAATAAAAATCTATGTAGATCTGTGTAAAAAAAACATTGCTTTAGATATCCTATTATTGGCAGTAATCAAAGGCAATATTTCATTATATTAAATATTTACTCGATTTTCTCGAAATTGACTATTTCAGTATACGCCCTTATTCCACCCAGTCTTCAATTACGCTTATTATAATTTTATAATGTTTATTATAAGTATATGTATATATCAACGAAACTATCAGTCCAAGATACTTTATAATATTATTGTAACTACATTAAACATCGATTATTACATGTATAAACCATTATATTAAAAAAAAAAATAAAAATGTTTTATAAGCAAAACAAAATAGTATTTATGGCTGGCTATTTATCGAATTATTAGGGTAATAACCGATAGATTGCCCATTTATAACCACCAATCAATTATGAATTTATATTTACATTTATAAATATATTTGGATATCTCAGATATTTTTACTACTGGCAACACTACGTTTTCGTGCATTTTTTACATACATACAATCACAATTTTATGATTTTACAATTTTAATCGATCCATCTGCAATTAAGTTTTAACAATTTAATTTTAATATTATAATCGTATTTTTCAGATGCAACTTGTGACGTGAGGCGATTCGAATAATATCCGGACGTGGCGTTGTCAGCGTGAGTAAAATCTCAGTCATTTCACATTCAAAGGAACGTTTTTCACACCCAAAATGTCAAAAGCACAGACGATCTACTGTCATGTAAACATACTCTAATTAATTGCTTGTTTTCGACATGCCAATGCTTTTAATTAAAATTCAATGTATGTAAACACAGCCTGCAACATGAAAATCAGTCGGTGGTGAATTTAATCAAATTCGAGAATTAATTTTTGAAATAATTGCATCGAACAATGTAATAAAATGCTCACATTGATAGTTAATATTTCATACAAGCAAAAAACAATAATAGAATACTGAAAGTAGGTAAATATACAAAAAAATATAAGAACGAAACGAAGAAAAGAAGTGTGAGGCAATTGGTGGTGCATCTATCAAACTCATCTGCTTGGTCCGCCATCTAAATATTGAAACATTTAGTTATATGGCCTGCTAATATATCGATGCTATCGAGTCAACACAGTCATTGTAAAATAGTTTTAACTCATTTTCTAAATATGTTATATTCGTGGGATTAAAATGCAATTATTTAAAATTGGTGTATACTGCTGTTAAAATTTTCTAAATTTAATTGGCTTATATACATTTTAGTATAAAATCAGTTTTTAGTCTAAGCACGATGAAAGATTTATGATTCGTTAAGTTAATAGTAGAACAGATAGATATGGATAAATTATATAAATTAATCAAATATGTGTAGCTTGTCACAACCTAGTTATTGATTTATAAATATAATATTTATCGCCTGCTCCAGCGTATAATATCGTAAGTACAAAAAAAATCTGTGTGCTCTTAAGTCTTTATGGAACTGAGCCACGTCAAAAAATGTTGATTTTCAATCATTATTTAACCTATTAAGTGGGACTTTTTCGAAATAGTAAAATAGTCCTATTTGACCGGCAACTAATGTAGATTCATCTATTATCTATAACACATTTCATGTCTCTGTCAATAGAAGGTATTTAATCGTTAACTGTTATATATTATAAATAATAATTAAACCGAGTGACAGTTCCATAAAGACTTAAGAGCACAAAGATTTTTTTTGCACTTACGATATTATACGCTGGAGCAGACGATATATTTTCAAATACAATTAATGTATGTTCTTTGTGTAAACTTTCACGGTGATGGATTAGAGTTGGAATTTGTTTTATTTTAAAATAACTTCGGATTGTTAAGGTGTCAATATCAATTTAGTGAAGGTGCATAACAGTTATGCAGGTGCTGTAGAAGTTGGTTCTGAATTTTTAACAGTAGTCTCCGTCTGCAAAAGTGCCGACTCTTCGTCCTCATCAAATATGAATTGGCCGACTAAAGTTTTCCGTATTAACCTTACGACTACAATAATGCCCCCTTTTAACTTTTTCAGTTAATATTAACATCGATAAAGGTGAACAAGGGGCAAAGCTCGTACGATTAATCGTGTAGTGAAATAATGGAACCGATAATTATATGTCAACTCCACAAACACGCTATAAGACTGAAGTATTGGTTGTACAATCGTTAACCCAATACTTTAATGTTTTTCGTACACTGCAGACGAGACATGAATCAAGTAACGATATCCCCGTTTTGCGATCCTTTTAAAGTATTTACTGTAAGTGTAAACTGTTATTTGTTACCGTCTAGCTTTGACTATTTGATAAGGAACGATTTACCACCACAATTCAGTCGAATTGTGCAGCGGTTCCTCTTTAAATGCATCCGCACTGAAAATCTCGAGCTTTTTAATACAAAATTAACACAAATTGGCTAGCTGGTATTTTATCAACTATAAAATAATTTATAAACTTTGAAGATTTATATTACTTCTCCATTAGTTTGTCCGGTATAATGCGACATTCAGTTTTACTCTATACCTTCTTTTCAATCCTTACACACTTTACTTGCTACATCTAAATTTATCTGTTTTTTTTAAATATAAATTTGAAATGAAAACAGGATCACTGCCGATATTATTAAACTCAAATGGTTAAATACCTACGAAATATTAATAGTAATAATTTAAATATGCAATAAGAACAAGATTTTTCCAATATAAAACATGAAATTAAAATATTTCAAAGGCTTAAAAAATAATATTAATAAGTAATAAAATAATTACAGGTCCACTCCAAATAAGTAAACTGTGTTGCCATACGATACTAACATATACGTACTCATTAATAATAAGCGAAGATTCTCAAACTGTAATAATGTAATAATTATTATTTTTTTATAAGACAAAATAATATCGCCCGTTTTGATGTTTTGTTTTCGAATTACATGAAATGCTTTAAAATATTTGAATTTCAATTAAATACATGTTGTATTTAATGTACAGATAATGTTTTGTAAAAATATATTTCCCACATTTCGAAATACTTATCAGTAGAACAATTTCGATTGATAAAAATCAGGTAATAAAAATAGTCACTTCCAAAAACCATCTCAGACGAAATCGGGACGGCAAATATTTTAGGGCTCCATTTCGTATTTAATGCATCCTCAATATAGCAAGCCAGCCAAACTTGATGGAAGTGTTAACTAGAAGAGTGAAATTGATCGTAACTACGGGAGGAAACTACTCGAATATGTCTAGCGATAATAGTTTAAATGTGCGATAATGTCAGTTTTCCTTCCTTACCGAAGGTTTTCCTCAAATATCACTAGAAGTGACGGAATTACTCTATAGAAGCTGAGATCAGCTTTCCGTGTCGTTCTTTTACTGTTGGACGCCTTTTACTCTTTCTCCATCCATTGGGATTTGACATTTTTGTGGACTACATTACTGACATTGTACAAATAAACTACATTTTCATATTTCTACATTGTAGAAATACCCAGTTGATAATATAGAACTATACTACTACTATTTAACATATACAGGCTGGACTTCAATTAATTGAGAATCATTTAAGGGGTGGCAGGTTATCGAAAATATAAGCGAATTTTTTATAAATATTTTTCATATAAAAATCATATTAAAAATATTAATTACGCATTTAAAAAACACAATATACATACAATAGTCAGTACTGAATACTTCAGAGAAACAGTTGATTCCAAGATGTTGATCCAATCTAGACTCCAAAAGCACTATTAATATTTTTAATTATTAATTAATAATATATACATTTTTTTTCACTTATTCTTGCGATACCTTACCACCACTTGAATATTTTCAGTTTGTTCCATTCCACCCTGTATAAATGTAATCTAGTTGTATCAATTATTTAAAAAAAATCCCATTAATCACAATTGTATTTTAAATGCATCTTTTAATTGTAAAAACGAAAAGCAATAAAATTATCAAAAATTTAAAATCAACATAATATAATTTAATGTGTATAATACTAGCGTATATAAATAGTGTGGCCATGGGTTCGAATCCTGCTCGAGATAAAAAAAAAATTTAATAATCGGCTCTTGTGATTAACATAATACTGGTCTATTACCTTGATTCAGGTGTACTATAATTTCTTGGATTGTAAAGTGAACACTGAGTTGAGGAGTATCGCGTTTTTTGCTACTTTCATAATACTAGTAAAAAGGTTTTATTTGCATATTATGAAAATAATAATGTAGAAATTCACTGATGGAATCTGTGTTTTTTGTATGTATTTAGGGGATTCCGTAATTAAATGTTTTGTAATTAAATACTCAAAAGGATTAAGTATACCTGTTTATTGAAGAACCAACCCATTAGAGATTTTTTTTAATATTTAGACTGGAGATTGTATCAAATGAAATTAAAAAAAGCTCGGCATGGCATTAGGAAATGTTTGTTTGTTTGATGTTTTTTGTAATTACAGTGTACAAGACCACCATATCCATGTCCAAATGAGCCCACTTCTTTCAGGGGGATATATTTCAGGCGTTGTGGGTTTTGCCACAATTCCGTTTTGTGTAGGACGGATAAATTGCTAGACCGAGAGGTGCTTAGAAAATCGCATTAGGCAGCCATTTAATTCTGGTACCTGACGTAAATGACAGATTTCAAATTCAGCTCTATTGATACTAATGTAAGATGACACATTTCACGCAAAATATCACCAAGAAAAATAACCCCGTCCGTGATGAAAAATAAACTTGTTTTTGTATAGCTTTTGTATGCAAATTTAATGAATTGCATGAATATTTAATCGGCTGGAATTTTTTACAATCACTAAGGCTTGCGTTTTTAAGACAATATATTCATTCGCAAAAAACAACCGCGTTTATTTTAGGTACCGTAAAGTAAATAATACATACACCCTTTTTAATCTCTGGATTTAATTAAAAATGCCACTGGAATATATTTAGAACATGAAAAGTCGAAGTTAGACCCTCGGGTAGAGATTTGCACTCGGAGCTGATGCAAATGCAGTGTGCCTAGAATAAGATGAACTAAAGGACTAAAGAAAAAGTACGTAAAACAACCCGACAGAGGATAGAATAAAAGACTTAATCGTTACCGGGAAGAGAAGAGCCTTCATTAAAAGTTAAAGATGACCGTAAAGTTGTCAATTTGAATAAGAAGTCAAATGTCGTAATATAGTAAAATATATATTATGAATACCGGCTATTTTAACTTGATTTGTAAACGATAATTTTTATAGACTGAGTAATTTTTTATTTATATGAATATTTCATAAATTAGTAAGGACTTTCACACTCTAATTGTGAATATACATTAGGTTAGTCTTTAAAAAATACTTTATACAGGGTGGACTTGAACTAACTGAGAATATTTTAAGGGGTGGTAGGGTACGCCAGAATAAGTCAAAAATATATTTTTTATTATTTAACAAGTCATTATCTTGGAATCACTTGGAAGTAATCAGTAGTGATTGTCGTGTGTTATTCGTAATTATTATAAAAATTTTGATTAATTATAAAAATATATAAAAAAAATTAAATCTTTTCTCCCTTTAAAATATACTCAGTCAGTTAATGTCTGCCAAATAATTATATTAACTTAGTCACACAAGTTTCTAAATAATTTTACGAAAATAGGTCATTTTTGGTTTATCCGCTGCATTTATTAATTTAGTATTATTTGTTAATTTCAGTAGTATCCGCCATGAATTTTTGAAAATTATAATTATTCAATAGCACAATTTGAATTCAATACTCCTCGTCAATATTTCATCAATTGGAAGCCATCTTTATACTAAATTTTAGAATGATATTTTTGCTTGGTTCTATATGATATAATATTGAGGTTGGAAATTTTTTAAGTGATTTTTGTTGTGGTAACTGCAGGCCAGTGCACCTGTTTCCGGGAAGAATGGGAACGGAACTTATAAATCTCGGTTATCCGGGAAACGGAAAACTGTAAAATCTATTTGTACAAGTCATATAAATGCAATCGTGTAATTGAATCAGAAAAAAGCAAGGTATCGATTGGTTGTGTACTTTACAGCGCGTTCTATTCATAACCGGCTTTACACTAATTATATAATATGAATGTGCATGAATTTCATTTCAATATTAAATTTTACCACGAATCATTTGCTAATTGAATTTTATTCAATTCGTTTTATTACAAATTGTAAACATATATTTTGTATGAAATATTCATATTAAGTTGCATGTATTTTTTAGACTTATTTTTATTCCAAACGTTGACATCAATGTAATAATATTGAATTAGTTTTTCAACGCTTATACTTTATCTGAATATTAGATTTATAGGTCAGGTTATAGAAAGCACTAGTTTTTGTAGTTTAATATATCAATGGGTTAGTGAGTAGCTGTTGTATGTCCATAAATAAAAGCTCGGAGAGAAAGATCACAATAATAGCTTTTGGCTAGATTTAAAAAAAAAATAAGTACAACAAGTGTCAATTAACACTTTTATATAATACATACATAGCGAAAGTGCTATAGTAATTATTTGATTAGATAGAATTTAAATCGGTAATATAATAAAATAAATCATAGCAGCGTAATAGCTCAAAGAAAAGGCGCGTAGCAAATATTCTGGTTCAGTGTTCAAATCCCGCTTTAGTTAAAAAAATATGTACGACTGGGATCGGGAATAATATTAATAAAATCATCTTGATCCAGGTTTACTGTGATTTCCTGGATTGTAAGGTAAAGACCAAGGCGATTAATAAATCGGTAACCTGTGTAACTAGTAATAATTAAGATCATCGACAGAAAATGAATTAACACATTTCAAGTCTCTTCTGACGTAAGATAAAATTATGAATTTAATTGATATTTGATTTTGGAGAAGTAAAAGGCTTTAAGGCTAGTTTTTTTAATCAAGTTTAAAGTCTAGTCTAGAGCCTGTTTAATATAAAATTTCCGGGAATAGACAAAGTATAGGTTTCGACACTTTAGCTTCTTGACGCCTTAATCCATATTTCATTGAGGCGTCTGTGTTTTAAATTATGCAGGGTCACAACGCCCACTTTAGACTACGACGTTCACTGCATCCGTTTCCATTATTTCTACAGAATATTATCATCTACTTGGACACATTCTTTAAAATCACATGAAAAATTCATATCTGATTGATTTACAAGAGTTCACTCATAGTCCCGTAGAGATTAATAGCATCAAACGTTCAATTATTCCTAACATAACCTAACCTAACCTAACCTTCTTTTGACACGAACTTTCATATCTATTACACATTTCGTGTCTCTGTCAATAGAAGGTATTTAATCGTAAACACTGTTATATTTTATAAATAATATTCAAACGGAGTGACTTACGGAGCTCGGGGTTGCCAGATGGAAAATAATATTTTATATAATTATTTAATCATAATTTATACATATCTAAAATCACAAAACGAGTAATTAAATGATAATAATACTAAATTAATTTAAAAATAATATTAGAGATTTTTAATAATGCATAATAAATGAAAGTTCTCAAATAAAATATTTATCGGGAGACTTGCTTTTTAAATATTGTGATGAGTGTTGTCATCATATGAAAACTGCATTAAATTATTTTATTAAGTATATTATTAAAAAAATTATAATTGATGAAGTAAACAACTTGAAAATGAAACCGTCCTATTAAAAAATCAAACAGAACATAAAAAAATTGAAAATTTCAATTAAAATTACCCTAATATATTTTATATATATTATTGTACCTAACATTCAATCGATTATTTTGTATTAAGGTATATATTAAAGGTGTTTTAATACTATTTTACACTCCCTTTCGAGGGTTCGAATTCTGCTTGAGGGGGTTAGTATGACGAAGTAGTTATTTTTTTCAGGATTATTTCAATTTAATACACTTTGGTGTGTTCTAATTGATTTAATAATAAAAAATATTTTCATATCAAGTGACGCTAGTTGTCAAAATTTTACGACAACCCTATGAAAGATGTGCGTAGAATTTTATAGTATTTTTTTATATGTACACTATAATAATAGTAGTTTATCGTATAATAAAGTATGGCGTCACCATTTATTGCAATTGTAAATCATATTTTTATACAGGCAGTGCACGCTGTATCACCTTTACAGTTATCATTGAATTATTACGCTTAATACATTTTATACTTATTAAATATTTATATCGTAAAATTTCCACATCAGATATGTACAGATAATTGGCCCACTTTAGCAAATTTCTTGTCTATTTTTATTACGAAGTTGATGCAGCAATTATAAATGGGTTCGGTGCATCAGAGTTGATGTTAATGGTGATGTTCCGGGTGATTTCCTAGTTCTTAAGGTCTAATAACCTGCTTTAATTTGATATCGACGTCTAAAGTTGGCCGCCCTCAAGGCGTCGGGACGCGCACCTTAACTAACTTCTTACCTAACCTAACCAAAGTCTTAATACATCATATAAGGTAACCATTCCAATATTCTTCTATATTAATGTCTTATTTAGTTGGTCAATTTTAACATTAGGTTGGGCCGGACACGTGAAAAGAGCAGGAGGGATAGTATCAGAAATACTATCCAGCAAGCCTGTGAGTAAGAGAAGGCAGGGTAGACCTAGGCTAAGGTGGGCGGACGAATTTTACAAGGTAGTTAGGAGTTTAGGTATTAATAACTGGAGGAGCGCGGCCTCCAATAGAACTAAGTGGAAGATGCTGGTGCGGAAAGCCTTGGTTCATCACTGAACTGGAGTGCTTATGATGATGATGATTAGTTGTTCAATGGAAAAGATAACCAACATAAGATTATTTATGTAATCCCCGATGTAATTAAACCAATTTATTTTATATCTCATGGATAGCGCAAGTTTAGAAACCAAATTACATCTCGTAGCTTTAAGGGTAATGCATTTGATTCATAGTACTTGTTCATATCTGTTAGTTCAATATGCCATTATGGGAGAGGTCAAGGTATTATTAATGTTTTATTACTTACCAATTGATTATGTCCAGGAATTATGTATGCCGGGAAAGTATTCCTTGGAAAAGGCAAATGTTGTCTCATTTTTGGTCTTTTTGCTTTTCCACACCAATAACAGCTAACTGCACATAGAGTTGCTATGAGAAAGCCTATTACAGCGCTGAAAATAAAATTAAATTAAATCATATTAATATTTTTATACGTGTATTTTTTATTTTAAGCTTATTAAGTGTACAAAGCTTTCATCAGATGTGCACCTGATTATTTAAACAGGAAAGAAAATATTTTTAACCGTTAGTTTTAGTTCGTTTAGTTAATCAAGTGGACCTTTCTCAAATTTACCCTTAATATGTGTGTGTAATCGATCGGTTATTTTAACGGGGCAAAAATATTAAACATTAAAAATATTAATGTGATTAAAATGAATTTTATTTATATTTAATTTCATTGTAAAGAAATATCAATGAATTTCTGTTGTGTAAGCGGGTAATCATATTTTATTTCCTGTTCCAATAATCAGAAATTAAGTAATATCTTGGGTAAAAAATACTAATGTATTTTTTGTGTTATTTTATCCACGGTTTTTTTATGAACTAATAAATAATCTTTCAAGGACAAAATTTGCATTTTAACATATAATCTTTTGTTCTGTGAATATATATAATATAAGTTAAGAGAAATCATTTGTAGAATATTATTAGATAATAAAAAAAAAATTAGTCTTAAAAGAATTATCGTAGTTAGTAGTATAAGAAATATTGTAGTTTTTGCTTAATATCCGTATAAAAATTTACGGAATTAATTAAAATATGTTTAATTGATAGTTTAGAGACGAATTTGATATGCATTAATTCGTATACCTAAAACGTCATATTCAATTTAAATATGAATCAGATTCATATAAAAAGTTTGTTTGATTTTCAGTGTCATAAAGTATCACTTAGCCGGGTTGCATTGCAGCTGTTCAAATGATTTCAGAAAGTATTCCCTTGCATCGTTAGTCTGAAGTTTTACTTAGATTTGGTATAGGAAAGTTTTTGTTATTCCAGTGGTGGCTCGTGGTGGATCCATCACAGCCTGATGTTAGATTAACGAGCTTTTACAAGGCTTAAAAAGTCCGAGCTTTTTTAATGAAGCCTTTACTGTCTATCTTTCCCAAACGACCCAATTGCAAATGTGCAGGTGTCTAACAACAGTGTAAAGGGATTCTTCCTCTTTAATATTCAATCCCTGTCCATAAATAACACGGGGTCTACTTAATCAGTAAAATCTATGACGCTGTTATCTGCTCTAAAATATTCTGATGTACTGTTATCAAACCTACAATTCAATTACATAAAATTTGTTATAAAAAAAAATTTTTTATTTGTTATAAAATTTGTTAAAAAAATGTTACATAAAATTTTACTTCTTGTAATAATATAGGAAAAATGCACTTGATGATATTTACTAAAGAACAGGGGTCCTTCACTTACAATGTTGTGGAATATTTTAAAATGTATAAAAAATTATACGGGTATTTAATGTGTCTTGCTAAAAGGTGACCTAAAAATATGTATATCTTTTTATTTGTATATTCAATCAGAAATAAATAAATTATCTCCACATCCTAAAAATTGGTACAATCATTTAATTTATTTTTGCCCCGAGGACACAACAATGTGTTAATTGTTTGTCGGTGATCTTAACTATTACTAATTACACAGGTCACCGATTTAATAATCAGTATTTACCTTACAATTCAGGAAATCAGAGAAAATCTGGATCAAGACGTTTGATCGGGATTTTATTAATATTATTCCCTATTTCTTCTTCTTCTTGAATTCAGTGGATTTGAATCCATGACCACAGTATTTGTAGCCACACGCTTTATCCCCTGAGCTATTACGCTGGTAATTGATCAATTTATATATTTAGAAGGAAAATTAAGTTATTTCATTATATTATTGTTAGTTAAGTGATTTCCTCAACTTCTATCATTAGCTTAGTCTTTTGTTATCTGGGTGTATAATTAATGTGTTAGTGGGTTTAGTAACTTTTCTCCATAATGAAATTAGTTATCTATTCAATAATATTTACTTTCTACGGCTGATCTTCTAAAGTATGAATTAATGATCAAGATCGATCGGGATTTCATTAATATTATTCCCGATCTCCCAGTCGTAATAACCGATTAAATCAATTTAATTTATTTGAACCCATGACCACAGTATTTATAGCCATGCGTCTTATCCCCTGAGCTATTACGCTGATGGTATTTATTATTTATGATAATTTATTTATGAATTATTAAAAATTATTACGCTTTATACGTAGAGAGGAGAGCCTCCCCTTCAACGTGTTAAATAATGCACCGAGTATTCGCTGAAAACCCAGAAGGGTTCATTGTTTACATAAAAACTTAAGTCTTCAAAATTTATTACAGTTATTATAATATTTTCCGTATATTCAATTAATAATTTGATGTTAATTAGCAATTTGATGGGATGCTATGTTGTTAATGGAGTAGTACAATATATCGATGTTGTGGTATGCGGTATAATCAAAGCAGAGGCATTCCCAAGTTGAGGAATCTTCACATATTATCATCATAATGTCGCCACAAAACATATTTAATACAATTTTATATATATATATATATATATATATATATATATATCTGCTGCAGATATCTGCTGAAGTGAATTATTTACAATACGTTGATCTTTTTATTATGTGTTCAGGTAATAGATAGAATGTATAGAGATACCCTGAAGGCTTCAACTGCTCTCTCATGCTAAATTATCTACTGAAGGGTAATAACCCGAGTGCGATAACACGTTGATAACAAAATGACATGTTCGTGAAGACAGCGCCCATTTCCCATGATCGTAGTATGGGGATTCTAAAACATCTCCATTATACGCATTGTTAAGATTTCATACCGTACATAAAAGCAGATTCAACTACTAATGTCAACCCTTTGATTCAAATATCTGTTATTCTCCAAAAATAAATTAATACAAACGCATTGATAATACATGCAAACTCGACTCTAGGATTCATAAAATATATATATTTCAATCAATGACTACTTTTAATTATGAGCATCTTAATGGTGCGCCCATACACTCGCGCAATATAACGCATTACGCCATTACTATGATCGTTGTTCCAAACATTTGATTTAATTTATTAAATATTCACCACACAATCGACGAATCAAGGCAAATGTTGACGATTGTGTCATCTATACTCTTGCTAAGCGTCTACATTTGAGAGTGTCTGTACGCGGCATAATAAGTAAAGAAACAAAAAAATTTAAATCGATAAAAAACGCGTCTACCAACTACGATCGAAGTGTTGAGCTATTCCAAAGTTAAATAAATTTAAGTATTTTTTTACTACAAGTAAAACAGTGGCAATACAAAACACGAGGAAGCATACATACAAGTGATATGATAGACTTAATTACGTAAATGTAGGTATGAGATTTCCTTTCTACATATTTTAATTGTATATGTATAGCTAGAAGCACGTGTTTTGTGATAAATTTAGATGTTAATTTTATTGTTCGTAATAGTAATGTATTATCGTAATGTATATTGTAATTCTGGGTACAAACATTGTCGTCGTGATGCTGAAATATATACACTTAATGCAAAGGTCTTTTAATACTATTACTTAGAATATATCTTGAATTTCTCTTGTAATTGCTCCATTCAGTTTATCATCCCATGTGGATGCCCTAAATAAACATTCGAGTAAAGCTTTCGACGGAGAAAAATTATACGGTATTTAATCAATTTTACACTTTTGTGCTGCACATTTTCAAAGAGAATACATAATTATGGATATTTTTCATCCGGACTGTGAATTTTTAAATTATAATCTGACACGACTGCAAGCATTACTCGAATGTTTCGCTGGACATATGCAATTTATTTTTGAACAGATTATTCAATATTGGAAATCTGAATTTTCATATTTCAAACAGTTCCCTACATAATGTATGTGGATAAACGACGTGTTAATTTTTTTTTGTACTGATTGACAGTCCCGGTCCAGGTTTATTGTGATTTCCTGGATTGTAAGGTGATTATTGAATCATAGTTGGTTTAATAATATTATACGAGGGGCTCAGAATCAAATGCACTAAAATTTAGTTCGATTCCAAACAAAGTAAATCTTATTAAATATAATATTTTTGAAATCAGTTGAACCAAACAGAGATCTTGCACATTTTAACATTATATTAAATTGTATAAAAACGAAAAAAATGAGTTATTTTGCTTTTATACAATTTAATATAATGTTAAAATTTGAAAGTAAATCTTCTTGAAATCATCATTTTATAACATTAGATGAATTAAAGATATTTTTGATTACAGCTAAGGTTTAGAAGAATCTTTTATGAATCTGCTTGAATAATTAAAACTTAATTTGGTATCTTTTGATTCTGAGTACCTGTTTACCACGATTAGTCATTATGCTACTAAAGTTTAGGATTCCTAAGGTAAAGACGGTAATAGAGTTAATTTTCTTTAATTTTGATCGGCTTTTTGTTAATTAGTGCCTCGCCCGAGGCTCAGACGAGGCATTAACTAACAAAAAAAACCGATCATAATTGTAGCTAAGTAACTCCACTATCGTATTTTCTGTGACGTACGCCTGGGAATCCATTACTTTAGGACTGTATTCAATTTAATAATGTAGTTAGAGTGTGTGCATGCGGTGCGTAAGCGTGTACACCAAAACTACAAAGATCTAGTCTATTCGTAGACACACGTACGTATAGCACGACTCACTAACACACTATTATATCGAATCCGATCTTTAGTCCTACTATCCAAATCCGAAGAAAATTAAGATTTAGTGGTCATATAATGTTTGAATTAGATTGCAAGTCGAAAGAGTATGTAATAGTAAACCACTTTGTTGCAATCTGCTCACGGGTACATTATTTTCTCCAATTTCGCATCGTAGAGTACTGTAAGTGTACCTAATCGAGTCGATAGTACATTCGGTCACAAGAATAGTGTCCGGGGTGCATTTTTCACCGGTATTCAAGTGGTATAATCATAGGTACGTTTAATGTATAATGTAGTGATGTATCTGAGAAGAGCCTTATTCCTCATATAATACATTATACAGCCTGACGTCAAGCTAAGCATCGCCTAATACCACATTGGTCATACTAACACTTTCCATTATCATATAGATAATTCCATGAATATATATTACCACAGCTATAATATCAAATATATACGTACAATCCTTTATTATCCCATATTTAGTAAATTGTGTGGCTTTACAATGATACAAGGAAGTGACGCATTGATTAATCCACTTGTTCCAAAAATAATTGTCAATCTCTTTGCCCACATTATTTAATCGATAAGTACTTGATGTATGTATTATTTTTTAAATTGATTTAATGATTCATAGTACTTTTCAATGAATGGTCTGTCAAAGATATTATTCTTGTTTTTATTGTTTGTATATTACATTTTACTTTCCTTTAGAACTGCGGTATCGCCATGGCGCCTTTGATGCTATTGTGATATTGCAGTCAATTTTTTTTTGTTGTATCTTTATATATATATATATATATATATATATATATATACATA